>JAQQZZ010136908.1:0-13415 GCA_030265115.1 Mopalia vespertina | reverse complement strand
AAATAGTTAGATGTTAAAAAATGAAAACAATTCAATATGACACTAAAAAAACTGAATTTTGTTCAATTAAAAAACTCAATATTTGGACGTCTATGAACCACTGATTTAGAGTTGCAAATTGGACTATCTACGTAGATTAATTCCATAAAAGATTGAAATTTGAAATGTAAATTTCCATTTCATTAAAACCTGTAATTAAGTTGAATGATCGACATGAACAGCAACTGAAATTAAACATCTTTGTCAACTCACCAACTTTCTGTTTCATTAGTTTGAAAGTATGAAAATAACACATGCACAATGCATGATTGACCTTAAGCTACGTCATTGTAACTTTGTTACAATGTAATTTACATATCTTTGCCGGAAATTTCAAAATTTGTGCACAATTTAACTTGATCAGTGAGCGAAAACTTTGTCGGAACACAAGTAAATACATTTACATGTATGAGAATTCAAAGGCCAAGTGAACAGGAGTACACGAGAGATGACAATTGTCAAACAGAAGTTTGTTTGAGTTCAAGAGGATTTAACTCCAAATATTGAATTTTGACCAATACTTTTTCAGGCTGTCTGATTTGAGGTGTGCTGTCCTATCCTTTAACACTGATCACTCACCTCAAATCAGAAGGCCTGCTTTTTGGTCAGATGATGTATTATGCTTACAAGTGTGAACATCATCAACTGTTTATTCAATTTTGCCACTATATTACTTTTCGCCAATTTTTTTGTCAGAAGAAAAAATTTCATATCACTTTTTTTAACATGGATGGCTTCTCAGCTCTGTAGGCAAGGGTGATGGCAATATGATAAATAAGTCGACAGAGCGGATTTTCTCAGCTACATGTAGCTAAGCACAAGAGATGTCTAGCTGATGGGAGGAAGTTACTCTTCTAATGCTAGCAAACTAAATCACTGAAATATTGAGATGTCTTACTCTACACTTGAACTATGCTAAACTTCTCACTAGAAACTCAGGATTCTGGGGAAGTTCCATGCTGTGTGTGAAATGGGACTGTCTGAGTGAGTGGTGTTTGTGAGTACAGGAGTCCTCCATTCCCTGCACTCTGTCTCAGGCATAGTCCTACTATAGTCTTTGCTTTCAGCTGGAGGAACATAAGTTTTCCAACTGAACAAACACTGTACATCATATATGTTTGTTGTGTTAATGTGTCTATTATAGTGTTGAAATACACTCTTTCCCAGGGAAAAAACTCTGAGCGTTTATTTTAAAATTTTGCGATGAATTTGACCAGTTATTGTTATTTATGATTGAGCGTGGACTAAATTTTGAGTGGTTTTGGCCAGGTAATCACTGTGACACAGACCACCGGCCCTCATTTCGATTCCTGCGTCCTATCAGTGAAAAGTACCAGTACATCCACTGATGTCTTTACCTGAAACAGGGTACCCTTAAGTACAGGCCTCAGCCCTGTGCTGTAATCTTTTCTGGCATAACATGAAAATCGTTCCTCTAAAATTTTGTGAGATAACTTAACATCTGCATTTTCACCTGCTTTGCTGTTTTTTTTAAATACATAAATGTGCCTTTGTGAAAAAAAAAGCAAAATTGCTTTAAAATACAATTGTCATTTATTATCGGATGACAAAATTTGTCAAAATCAGTAGCAAAATGCAAATTTAGAGGAAGACTACAAACAATTTGGGAAACCTATAAATCAGTCCTCCTAAATAAAGTTTGCATAACCATGGGTAGACCCTGTTCTGTCTGTTCTCCCCAACAGCACAGACCTGTAAGTACCAGTACATCCACTAATGTCTTTACCTGAATCAGGGTACCCTTGAGTTGACAAATACATGTAAATTTTAAAATCTGTAATTGTTATATTTTATGCGACATTGATTCTCCAAGGATGACATTTTTTAGACAAATAACTGTACAGTATAGCAGACGAGTTTCAAGAAAATTTGGGCCGGCTGTCGTTGCTTAGTGGTCCGTGTGTGCACTTACTAATCCTACTTCGATGTACCGTTAACGGCCCTCTGGCTAAGGGCAGTTTGTTTGAAGAGTAGCAATGCTGTCTTTACTTAGCACTGGTGGAAAATTAACTTTCCAACATTAAGTAAACGCTTCACATCTTGGTTATGCTAGTGTCAATTATTGTTGGAATACACTGCCGTCATATAAGTGAAATTCCTGTAAGCACGGCGTAAAACACCAATCAGTCAGTTGATGTACCGTCAACGAGATGGAGTCTGTCTGACGACCATCAGGTATATGAATGAGTCATAAAATGTGGCTCTGACAATCACAGATATTCTTAAGTAAGCACCATCATGTCCTTGACATTATAATTCCAGAATTCAAACTCTATTTTCAGTTTCAATAAAATCCCCCCATAAGTAAAGCTGAGAGACTAACGGCAAACTCTGATTACTCTCATTAAGGCTAATTCTTCTGTCACTTGTCAAACTTTATTGTTTGAAAATAAAAAAATTCCTGCTAATATACCCAACACCTAAGTATTGTTGGCATTCTTAAGCTGTCGGATCCACCCACTACATGTGCTAGTTAATTGTGATATCTCACACCTTGGCAGGCAGATCATTTCCAGCCATGTTTCACCAGTCTAATCTAATTTCACAGCATTCCATGCTAGATGGAAGCGAGCCTCCTGTGAGTGAAGGAACACAGGCCTCCTAGCTGGAGTATCCATTCTCTCCTCCAGACTCAATCTTTAAATAAAAGCAACCCACAAGCCATGTCTTGGTGTAAAATGTAGTTCTTGAATACATGCTCTCTTGTTAGGTGAAAATTTGTATTTGAAAAGTTACAAAAATCAATTTAAAATATATATTTCTAAAAGCAATCATATTGGCACAGGGATGTAGATTAATTAAAATCCATGAATCATCTAATGTTCTAGATAACTCCTAGAGACAAGTTTCTTAATAAATTTTAATCTCGAGTTGCGTTATGGGTAACCGATAGACATCTCCAGAGAAGGTAAGACAGTAACTAAAATGGGCTTAATCCACCATATATGAGGGTTGGGTGGGACCTTCCTGTTACCGGCTCTCGGATCTAAGGGGCATGTTGAAGCCGATGTGTTTGTGATGGGGTTTTATTGTAGCCTCTGGTTGTCCTGTTTTTGTCTTATCTTGCCTTTGTTCGGTGCCAGTGGTTTCGAGGGTGGTTTCCTTCAGCCATCGAGCTGGAACGCAATTATATCAGTGAAATAACCTTAAGTAGGGCGTTAAACCCCAATCAAGAAAGTATTTAGAACATACGAAACGTAAGTAGCTCATGGAGATCATGATGTATGGGTTCTAATAAACTTAATCTCAAATACTTTTATTAAGAAATAGATGGGGTTTAACGCCCATAACTATAGAGAACTATAAATTATATCTGAAAGTGAAAGCAATTTCGTGTTGATGAGCCATCCTATAGAGTTTTTTGTTATAGCTTCATTCGACTTTTTGGGAGAGGTTAAAACATTTTTCTGTGCGAGGAGACTGTGATAAACCGATTGCTATATATATATGAATGCTATATATATATATATGGATTATATGGGTTATATATGGATTGATCGTATAAAAATACAAAAGAAAAAATTAAAGCATAGGTATGTACTTTTGATAGCAGTTTTTAAAAATATGTGGACACCTTATCTGGCTGGACCTTATTTGGGCATTTATTTGTATGGTGTATTTGTAATGCCATTTATATGCCATATATATATTTACTATCTGCAGGAATCGTGAATGAATATTATATATTCGATAATTTATATCTAATTGATGCTTATATCTGTCATAATCCTGATCAAAAATCCAAACAGAAAGTGGCAAATGATAGACAGTTTCATTAAATGTTTTGACACTCTCTACGGCGACAATAACAGTGTGGTCATACAGCTTGAGGCTATTGCCGAATGCAACATATAGGATGAAAGAAATTAAAGAGCCAGGCTGGGTGTAATATATTAGCTCTGATACAGCCCACATTGGTCGTTAAGTGCATAGTTTATTAATTAGATACAGCATACTTCATGTTAAATAACCTTGTATAATCATGTCACACAATTCAGAAACTCTTATAAATACGCCATCTGAATGCAACGTTAACCCAAATCGAGCAAAAATAACTGACGCTTTCATTCAATTTGTCTTTCGGAGTTATTCCCCTTGACGTACATTTGTAACACATCATTGACAAACTGTTTATGACTATATTTTTAAAGAAGAGAAAGAAAGGTTTGCTTGCCCCCTTTCGGGATTCAAACTCGGGAGTCGGGTGTCTGACATACATATGTCCAGTTTTTCCCATAATTTCTGCTAAAAAAAAAGACACATTGGTAATATGATAGAAACTTTATGGCTGCTATAGAGTTGGCGTGATAACCTAAAACCATTCTTTTACCATCAACTACCATATAGCTTTTCAACGCAGACTGGTTACCCTTCATAATGGAGGTAAGACGGCGACGGTTTTAATCAAATGAATTTAAAATCTGAAAATATAAAAACCGTAAATAAAAACGGGTATAAATATTTTTCTGGGTTACTTTTCTTATCTGGCTGTAAATATCTAAGGTTGCTGGCTTGAAGCTGTTGATAAAACAAACTGTTATTATTGCTTTAAACTATATTTTTGATTTCCAAAAAAGAAAAGGAAACAGGTATGGGCGAACAGGCTTATCCTATACAAACGCTATTCCCTACTATATTATTATTCAGACAGTGATGGGTGAAATACTTTCAAATATTATCACAACGAAAAGGAAAGACGCCGACCAGCTGCCTGCTATGGAAGCCGGGTGATACCATGTCGCTCTGTTGCCCGCAACGATTGCCCGCGACAAACAAAGTGGTCTTGATTTCATACCCTGGCCCGCTAGAGTTAACATAACTCTTGTGTCCATTATACAATACTAGAATTCTTATAAGATATTGTGTTAGAACGTCATAATACCCAGTAACACAGAATGTAGTAGTTCTTCAGTAACGTCAGCTTCACACAGCTGAACGTCATACATATTGACGTCACAATTTTGGTCGCTATGGCGTAAAATGATCGAAAACACGACGACGGTGGTGTGTTAGCTTAGGCTAGCTTGAAGTCGTCACCCCCCCAGACACATTGGCAGTGATGGTGGGCAGTAAAGATGCAAAAGACACAAGGTATGGCCGTTTTATCAATATTATGATGGAGCATATAGATGACCGTCATATAACTTACACTATTCTAGCTACGCTCCAGGAGTCTTCCTCACCTTTAGATTTAAGCAAACTCTCCCATATTTCTGCAATTGATCTTCCAATATATAAAATTATTTTGCCTGACCTTGATTTAAACCATCTTGTTTTCCTCCTTGAGTACTTGTGGGTTAGACTGATCCATATAAAGACCACTCGGACGTCCATATTCACGTAAAATCAATATTATTGGAGATTCAGAGGCAAGCCTTATTTCATATACGGCACAAGGGCGTCAATGAGGTATGTCTTCGCATCTAACACTCGGAACCAAGGTTATTCCTAATTTCGTTCTTTCTTTTTTTTACTTGATGAGCCATGACTTGGAAAATGCTTCTAAAATTCTGATGGAACATGAAGTAGTTAAGCAGTTGAAAATTTAGCAGAGGATTATTTTTTTTTAATTTATTTATTGATTTAATTAATTAATTTAATAATTTATTAATATATTAATTTACTTATTTATTTATTTATTTACATATTAATTTACTTATTCGTTTATTTACATATTAATTTAATTGATCTTGATAGGCAAAACCGGTTAAACTATTTTATCCGATTTGGGTTTTCGAAAGTATCAATACATAATATCTATTTCGCAATATTAAAAAATATTGGAAATCTGTTTCAGAAAGCCTTCCAAGAAACTCATACAAATCATATACAACTACTGACATTTACAAACATAACTAGGAATAAGATCAAGAGTAACATTACATTACAAAACCAACTAGAGTTCAATCCCCCTCTGCATCCCTCATTGACAATATATTCTCCAATAATCTCGACAACCAACTTCTTTCGGGCAGTTTCCTTACCGATATAACTGATCATTTCCCCATTGTTTAATAATGAAAACTGATACAATAAATCAGACTAACCAACCAGATAAATTTACTTGCCGAATATACAGAGAATCTGCGAGGATAATTTTATTGAAATTCTTAAAGATACGGACTAGAACGAGATTATCCAAGACAACACAGATGTTAATATTGTCAAGAATAGATTTAATAAAACATTCCATGAATATTTTCCTTTAAATATACAACAAAATCCACAACAAACATAACCATTATAAGACCTTGGGTTACTTTTGGACTACCCGCCTCCATACATGAAAAAAAAAAAAAATTATACAGAGAACAATTAAAATATGGGGACTTCAGCACACGAAAACAGTACAGAAAATATAGAAACCAGTTAACCAGAACCCTCCGTTTAGCCAAAATAAAACTATTTCGAAACGTAATTCAACAGATATAACAACAACATCAAAAATACATGGAAAATCCTTAACCAACTTCTGAACAGATATAACAACAATGACTCGCCTTCCTCTTTTGATAATAACGGCTCTACCACTGACGACAAACAACAAATTGTTGACCGTTTTAATCATTACTTTACCTCCATTGCTTCTAAACTATATAAAAAAAAAATATTCCCACGCCTGGAACCAGTTTTTCTGACTACCTTGGACACCCATTACTTACTAAATATAATATCACATCCATTTCGAAAAAAATTACACAGAATCAGTTATTAATAGTTTAAAGTCCTTTGCATCTTCTGGTGATGTGCGGATTAAACTTGTCTCGAGAACATACTTGTCCTTTAACGCATATTATCAAACTATATATCTACGGGTGTTTTCCCAGATTGCTTGAAAGTTGATAAAGTGGCTCTAATAGTCAAAGCAGGCCAAAATAACATTCTTGAAAATTATCGTCATATTTCCATTCTATCATCTTTTAGCATAATATTCGAAAAAATAGTAAGTATATCCGTTAACAATTACTAAGAATCTCATAATATAATAACAAATAACCAGTACGGATTTCGAGCAAATCATTCCACGTCTCTTGTTGCTTGTTCACTCTATGATAGCCTCGTCGCCGCTCAAGAAAATAATTTGTTCAGTGCTGCAACATTTCTTGACTTATCAAAAGTGTTCGACACAGTAAACCACAATATACTTTTACAAAAACTATCACGTTATGGTTTCCACGGTACAACGAATAACTGATTCCAGAATTATCTCTTTAATAGAATTCAATATGTTTGATTTAAGAACATGCACACAATTTTCTCAGGAATTTCTTGAACATGGCGTTCCTCAGGGATCTATCCTAGGACCTTTATTATTTACTACCGTATCTATATAAATGACATATCTAAAGCGACCGACCTGCTTCTTCCGATCCGCAGAATACAATTATTACTATGTCTGTCGATCTTGAAAACACTTGGCTTTGTTCCAATCGGGTTTTCAAAAACAACTAAATATATTGTCACCCCTCCTTGTTCTAAACGAAAATTAAATCATGTATACCTAGCCTTACTTTGTGAGGCATCAGCATCGAAAATGTGCATAGCTATAAATTTTTGGGGACTTAATTAGACCGCTCACTTAAAGTATCTGTGCTCAAAGGTCTCAAGAAACGTGGCTCTTCTCAATCACATGAAAGACACAATTAATTTTAAAAAATACACTATACATTCTATATAAGTCTTTAATTTTTCCGTATCCTCTCTTTCTCATCCAGAAAAGAGCTCTTCGAGTCATTACAATGTCTAAACGCAAAGACCATACTTATCCTCTGTTCCAATGTCTCATCATTCTACCATTATCTCAAATTAACAACATTTCAGATTATTTTGTTTGCCCATAAATGTTTTCATCATCCAAATCAAATCCCTTTCAGTTTCGAAAACTACATCATAAAACAAAGAAATATTCATGGGTATAACACTCAAGAATAATGTTTAAACGTTCACAGACCCTTCTATATATCATAGTAACCACTCTTATCATTCCTTTAAAGGGAAAGACAACCTGACGTCATTGTTCGAAAACACGGTCGGTCACCAATGTGTCCGTTTGCTTATGGATGCATTGGAAGGCATCTATAACAACTTGGCCTATACACAAGCTTTGTCATCCAAGCGCAATACTAATCTGTTGTATACATATCAGAATAGCTCTTTGAGTTCGTTTAGCATGTTTTCAGCTGACTTGCGGTTGTAAAAAAAATCCGATATTTAGTATCAGGTTGATATGTACAAGCGGTTATTTGTTGTTGTTGTTTCTCTTGGGGACGGAACCCTCATTTTCGGCTTTATATGTCTCCACCAGTGCAGACAATAGGGGCAACTAGATGATATAACTACCGTGTTTTCGAACAATGACGTCAGTTCCGCTTTTTTAATTAACTAATTAACAGCTATGCGAATTCGATTTCAAGCGCAACACATATGGTTGTCTTTGAAAATATGCAATAAAAATAATAAGTTTAGGTCGAAAAACAGTTGTCTTTCGCTTTAAAATAGCCAGTCCAAGGGAGTGGAACAAACTATATCTCACACGCTTCGAGAAATTACCTCCACGTCTTTATTAGAGTCAAAATTAAAAATGTACCTTATTGAAAACCTTGACGTGTATTGACTCGCGCTGTTGTGTATATTTCTGTAAATTCACTGTCATTGTTTTCGTTCATAAAAAGATATGTACCCCAATGCACATTTTCACACTTTTTAACTTTATATATCAGTTATTATCAAGTCCCTATTTATAAAAATGCATGAATTGGCTGTATGCTCTCTAATATATATTCTTCAGGGATAGAACAAGCTCTTCATCGAGCTTTATTCCCGCCAATGCTGAAGTATTTATTAATTTGCTTCTTTGTTGTAAATGTTGGTGAATAATCAATCAAACATAATAGGCCCTATGAGTCTTATTACTCTTTTGTTTAATTGCTTCTGCATATTTCACTATGAAGATCCAATAGATTTAAATAGAGCATGCATTTGATATTGGTAAATAAAAGTTACAGAAATACGCTGGGCGACGTGACCTGACCGATTAATGCCTTCCCGTTGAGCATGGGTCGTTGCTCATTAAAACGGGACTACACGGTGTGACGCGCACAGCCTAGTTATAATCGACTAGGCACAGAGCTTGTCAACACCGTCCCGTGACACTTGTTCGAACACGTCAGGTCTGTGCAAGAATAGCCCCAACAAACACACACATCAAACTACTTACTGACAATCAATGTGTAAAGAGCACTTCACAACGCTTGCTCCAAAATAATAACCAACGTTAGAGACTTGATATTTGTCATCATCGTATATATTTGACGCTAGTTTCCTGTGTATCTTCCTTAGTTACGAAGACAACGCTAGGGCTTTAGACCCCCCGGAGTGGTTGTTCGGCCATAACAAACAGACAAGTCAATGGTCGTATCAGCTGGGAAACTGTCGTCCTTTAACAGCCAGCGAGAAAAACTTAGTGAGGGCCACTGCTGACCACAAGTGCGTCGAGAAACCCAAAATGCCGGCTGGGCCGATGATACCAACCGTCGGGAAGAAAAAACTACGACCAAGTTCAGCTTCAGGCAATCTCCAGAGTCACCCATGTTTTCATTCTAGTTTATATGACAATGTCATTCGTCCTGCTACGTCTGTGATCCGTGGTTCGGACCGCGATGAGTCGTTGTCGGTCAGGCGCCCGGCTACCCAAGCCACGGGGCCAAAATACGCCGCCCTCTCCGATACTAAAGTAATAGAGGCAGCCAAACGACAGAGACGACTGACCATCGGGGCGACTGACGGTATCGGAGAAGCGGATTTTATACGACCCGGGCCTCACACGGGGACATCTACTATACGAAACCTTAAAGGAAAAGTAAGTGTGTTAATGATTTAATAAAAACATAGTTACTCGGTATCCTTTGTGTCTAACAGCGAGTGTTTACCACACTGCCCAGGCATAGTTTTCAAATCGGCTAACTGTTTGGCTGAATAATTATCAGTCGGACCGTAATTATCATGCTTTCAAAATAAATGAAATGATAAATTTAAGTTGTTCACCTTTACTTTCCAATTCATTCCCGATAAAAAGCACGTTACAAGTTACGATCAAATTAAGTTCTCACATGTATTCATAGATCAGACGCCGCAAATATAATGTATACTTTGTTTGGAAGTGATCATTTTTGTGTTTTCATTTGTAAAACTATAATCAAAATCAACTTCAAAATGGCGATTTGTTGTAGTTCGCAACAATACTAAGTAGGCTACTGACAAGGCACGATTTTAACACACGAGTGACACGACTTCCGTTAAAACAAATACATTTATACTGAAAACAATATTATTAAAGTAATGGCGTATCAAAATTCAATTGGCACTTTTAAATGGAACTGTTGCTTTTATTCCTATCAACTGACAGGTCCAACACCTGTAGGCCTAGTGTGATTGCTAACATACTGAGTTATTGCCCTTGAGCTGTAATTGCACAAGGCCAACTCTAAATATGTATGTATCCAATTTTGTTGCTTATTGTAAATATTTTACTTAAATATTCGCCCTCAGGCTTCAAAAGCAAGACATACAAAAGCAAGTGTTCCACAAGCAGCTCTAAAAAGTCTCTAACTGTTGTTGAGGCCAGGTGTTAAAGAGGTTAATATCAATGAGAAATGTAGTAGCATGTGTGGCTTGGAACCAAATTTATTGATCTTTGATTGTTACTCCAATGTAGTCCAAGATGTACATGTACCAGCATTCCAGACCAGTGCAACTTGAAAGGTTTTGTAAACTTTTTCTTTTATAAATTTATAATAATTAGAGTACTTTCAGAAAGCGTGTGCCATTCTATCAAATAAAATAAATTTGATAGAATTTGTTCCAGTCTGTTTTAGCAAACACAGTTTACATTATCTCCACATCCTATTGATTGAAATAAAATTGAATAATTTCCCCAGAGTTTTCTTTGGGTTGAAGCTTTGTCCACAAGTGTTATTAATAAAATCCTATTTTCATCTGACAAAACATGATTAAAAATGTGTTTTCAACAGTTGAAATACGGTTTTTGTTTTTGAGAAATTGATAAAAAGCCATTTAAAAAAGTGAAAAATCAAATGCATTTGATTGGACAAAAAATGGAGGACATTAGGTGTATGGGGAAAAAGTCCTTGTGCAAACGGCTATGTCACAACTTTGATTTTAGACAAAAGCACCCCGTGTGGAAATATCTTAATTAGCGTCGTATCTATTTATTTAAACATATTTTTTTTGTTATAATTTAACACAATTAGCTTAATTCAATACCACAAATGACTAAAAACAAAACAGACAATGACAGACAATGGCAATTGGAACCAAATATTAGAACCACCCAAAAAGACATCCCAAAATGCTGAATGACCAAATTATAATACATTTTAATTTTAACATCAAAACACAAGGAGTTGTAAATCATCAATTTTCTATAACCGTGCTCCTCTAGATTCACTTCTGATAAGAACTCTATAGATAATACAATCAGTCAGCCTCTCGTGTATCCTTATCGGGATTGATGGATAGTCAGTTAATGTGAAATCATGGGAAAACTATTGTTATCAGTATTGATGGATAATCAGTTCATGTGTAATCATGGGAAAACTATTGTTATCAGTATTGATGGATAATCAGTTCATGTGTAATCATGGGAAAACTATTGTTATTGGGATTGATGGATAATCAGTTCATGTGTAATCATGGGAATACTATTGTTATTGGGATTGATGGATAATCAGTTAATGTGTAATCATGGGAAAACTATTGTTATCGGGATTGATGGATAATCAGTTAATGTCAAATGATGGGAAAACTATTGTTATTGGGATTGATGGATAATCAGTTAATGTGAAATCATGGGAAAACTATTGTTATCAGGACTGATGGATAATCAGTTAATGTAAAATCATGGGAAACTGTCACACCTGTTATTCATTTCTAATTCACCTGGATGAAATTCGTGGTTGTTCTGCTGTGAGTCTCTGTAGCTCAGTTGGTTAGAGCGCTGACCCTGCTAGCCAGAGACCGGTGTTTGAATCCCAGGCAAGCAAAATCTTCTTTCTCTATATTAAAACTTTATTTTAAGACAGTTTATTATATGGATAAAAAAATTAACTTTACCTCTTTGACTCTATCAATATCTGAATAAAGTTAATGTTGCGATCCCACCTTCCTGGTCAATTTACCAGAGAATCGCAAGTGTCCACCTGCATTAGCTACAGCCTACAGCAAAATAAAAGCCATAAGCAGAAATTTTTTTTCATCCTGAAAAGCAATTGTTCAGTCAGTAGAGATAAACATTGACAGCATGCAAACTTCAAAGTCCTGCAATTTAATAATGCCAGGGTTCAATACTACGAAGTCATAGATCTGTATCTTTAGGCCATTGAACTAATGAATATTTAATGAGACCATCTGCCTGCAATGTTGCCGTAAAGGTAAGAAATACTTATAAAACTTGAAAACGGACTGCAACCTCAATCCACTGATTCCTTGGACTAATTAACAGGAAATGCCATCAATAATTGAAGGTAAATCCAATCTATGTTACCCATGTATGTTATAATAGATGAGGAGAAATCTCCAGTAACCATGTCTTTTTAACTGTGTCCAGGTAAACACTGGTTTATAGATGTGTACAATTCTCTGTCAGTGATTTGGTATTTCATGTGTCTGGATCAGATACAGACTTCTTCCTCCATCTCCGTCACATAACTAAACCTGGTGAACAGAAGGTCACTTTATAGGGCCTGATTTTAACCATTTTTTGTGGCTAGCTTAAAGCCAAACCCTAACAATGGCTGTTTGGAAACCCCCAGAACTGGCTGTGAATACGGGCAGGATTGTCACGAGACCTAAAGTTATACCTCGATCATACTTTGATGATCAACTCAAATTACAGCTACATTACACAAAGGGATGGGTAAGCTGATTGTCAATGTTTGTCTCTATTTGATCTAAGAAACGTTTATCTTTGTTGGCTTGTCTCATTTTTTTTTCTACCTTTATCCGTATGAGCATGTTTTAGCCAATTGGATTACATGAACCAGTATGAACTGATTAGGTGTTATTATTTCATGTGTTACTAATGGGTACTTTGATCTTTTCTGTGGAACATTCATGGTACTTGTATTAGTCATCATAACCTTCAACAGCTACAGAGACAGAGACAGAAGCAGAATAATTATTTATGGAAGAACTAAGAAGGTGTGGCCAGTTTTTCCAAGACATTTTAGGGCAAGCTGTAAGATTGTTTTAAACGACTGAAAGACATTTTAGGGCAAGCTGTAAGATTGTTTTAAACGACTGAAAGACATTTTAGGGCAAGCTGTAAGATTGTTTTA
>JAQQZZ010136897.1:0-13415 GCA_030265115.1 Mopalia vespertina | reverse complement strand
TCAATCAATCAATCAATCAATCAATCAATCAATCAATCAATCAATCAATCAATCAATCAATCAATAAATAAATAAATCAATCAATCAATCAATCAATCAACCAAAATGTGGGTCTCTAAACTGGGTAAATGTGGAACAAGCATACCTTGCTTGTCACTAGTGAATATACTAAAAAAAAAAAAAGACATCAATCGTTAGAGAAACAAAAAAGAAAGCCAAGGTTATGTAGTTTCCTTCAAGTAGGTGAACATAAGAGTATATATTACCCCAAGAATTTGTCTGTTATCAGCTGCACCATGATAGATGTTGATAAGTGGAGGCGGGATCCCAGTAGCTACACAGGTAATAGAGAGATCACCATTGTCTAAACCAGTTCTGTTTATATGCACCCAGTCTATATGAGGGGCTTCTCCACCTTCAGGATGTTGATCTGTGCACAAAGTCAAAAAGAGCATGAAACAACATATAAATATTGAATCTTTGAGAATGGAAAATCAATTGTCATGAGCTGGCGAATCATGTGTTGGCCAGTGGTCAAAAAGGGAGATAAATATGTTATTTATATAACCCAAATTGCAACCTATGTCCTTGACAACTACATGTAACAATATAAGTTATCCAGGGTTTAGGCCGGTTTGATGAGGTTTTGTGACCTAGCTGCCAGGGTTGAAGTTTCGCAGCCAGGTCACAAAACCACATCAAACCGCCCTAAACCCTGGATAACGTTTTTGTCACCATATTCTGTCTCAATGTTCGTTAATTTGGTCAAGTGAGTTCTCACATAATTAAATAATCACATAATCTGTGTGAATATATGCATATGGATCTTCTGTCAGAATGTCGTTTGTACCTTATTATGACGTCATATTGTAATGATGTAATTTTTCGTCAATCTCATGACCGTCACAGTTAAGTTACGCCGAATCACAGCGCTATGGCCAAAATGACGTTGTTCTGTTCCTCGCGTCTGCCTATCTGTCTTTGATATGACAGCAATGTAACCACAACTCATTGTGTTCTTTTCTGCATATTTAATTTAAAATCCTTTTAAAACAAAGTGTAAATGTTGATTAATGATGGAATCATTTCATAATAACCCCCAGTCTTCGCTGGTTCATATAGCTGGGCCGACATGAATGGATACATGCAGCAAGTACATCCTATGGTCGGTCCTTTGATCTCACATGGTTGTAACTAGAAGCAGGAATTGTCACATATATCATTGACTTAAAATAACATGGTATGAGTATACAATTGAATTGAATGGTTAGTTAATGACATAGGTGGCACTGCCAGTTATATGAGTGGCAGATTTATCTCCCTTTTTAGCTTCTGGCCAACCCCCATTGTAGTAATGTTGCATGCTTGCAGCCATCACTTTCCTTATTCTCTTCTCAATAAGAGTGTGAGATCACTCAGGTCATTGAGAGACTTGTTACCTTGTATTTAAGTTTCTGTTTTCATGATAGCCTACCTGTGGTATAGACATGGAATTTCTCTTGCACCTCTCCTGCAATGTTACTGGCCACACACTGATATCTGCCCTCATCTCCTGGCTGAGCGGACTTTATTGTCAAGGTGACATTTGTTTGATTAGGGACCTTACTCTCAACCACATCAAAATGGGCAGAATTCTATGAAAATAAAAACCATCACAATGTTTAAAAACGTAACACCATTGCTTGCTGTTTGTCAGGAAGTTCTATCAATAATGAATATTTTACATCTATGTTCAAACCCGTGTAAAATAGTTTAAATAAAAATTAGGAAATGAAAAGGGGAAAAAAAATTTAAAAAACAACTGCCGTGGTACAGACACAGTTCTTGTACATGTTTTGCAGTAATGCATCATACCTAATAGCAATCAATGAAAGGAATAACAATCGGAGAAAGTTATACCTATAATTTCACCTGAATATACATTTTTGGACAACCACATGAAATAATGATAGCATTCATTGTTGAAAAGTTTTAAATGTCCCAAATATCATAAATCGCAAACATTTTATGCACGCGAAATAAAAATGTCATCACAGAGGGGGAGAAGATCACAAACACATCAACATAGACAGAGAAAGAACATGAGTTCAGTTGTTTTTTTTACATTAGAAAAAATTTCATGGTTTCTTATTCAGATTAAACTTAGTTGTGTTGAATGTTTCATGTGTAAAACAAGTGTAATGTTACTAGTAGCAGTCATTAACCATCATCAATGTCATCCTACTTAAGTTTCAATATCATTTAAAGCTTTTAAATTCACTGAAATGGTCTTTTAGGGCAGTTTTGAGACTTTTATTCCAGCTGAGATCAAGTGGTCAGAGCTCTCCTATCAGCATGCCAGCCAGGATACACAATTAACACAAATATTTTTAAATCTTAAAGAACACAAAAGTTTCATGCAGTTAATTTTTTAATAGTAAAAACCCACTAAAGTCTTATATAATCAAAGCCCATTATAAATAATTTTTTTTTTACTTTTGATTGAATGTCCTAAAACAAAAAAATCTGTGTAAGGCAATATACCCAAAAGTAATGATAGTCTGTGTTTTGACCAGGTACTCCATAGTCCTTGAGCCATTTGATGTCTGGAGCAGGATACCCGCTAGCCTGACACAGTATCAACAAGTCTTCATCATTCTCTCCAGTCCGTTCAACATGTATGCGGTCAATATGTGGGGCTAGTTTGTTTGGGACAGGCTTTTCTGTGAAGCAAAAAGTACAGCATATTCATTATCAGTTCAGCTTGATTCATTGATTGGGATTTACGGTTAATTTAATCAAATGAAGACATGCAGCACAATGGGTGAAGGAAACCACTCTTCCATACTACTGGCAACAAAAAATGACAAAGCAGGATAATCACAGGATGTAATACAAAGATAAAAAAAAAAAAGATTGTCTTCCTATTTTCACATAGCCCCCAATGCCCAAAGGAAGCAAGACATTCCCTTCAACCACCCACTCTGTTAAGCTGCTATTTATTAAAAAAAACAACAACAAAGGGAGAAAAGTGAGCAAAGCTCAGTTGAATTTGTTTGCTTATAATTTAATTCCATACCTAAGGTTATTTCACTCAATTTACCAAAAAACTATAAAATAAAATTTACAAAATTAAAAAAAAATGTCTATTAGCATTAATAATAAGAGGTACAATGATTGTTCACATGTCACAAAGCCAAAGTACCTTGAAGTTGTATGTTGGTATCATATCTGATTGTTCCTCCAATATTGGAGGCTTCACATGTATATAATCCATCAGCTTGCTCTGTTGGATTCGGTAGTTTTAGGGTTAACACAGTATCATTTACATCCTGAAATTGCTCTATGAGCACATCCTCACTGGGCTGAAATAAAAACATGTGTAACAAATATCACAGGGCCTGGTAAAAAAGAGCATTATTTAGTTTAATCAGTTGTAAATTGTGGTACAAAGTGTTGAAGATCAATCTCTTATCACTAAATCGTCTTAGTGATTTATTCTGTTATCAGTGACAATTCACCTTTTAAACAGCTAGACCTTGAAGAGAGAATTAAACCAAAACACATGATTGGTTCAGGCAAAATCAAAACTTCAAAATCTGCTGCAGTCACAGACATATTTCTTTATTTTTTCCACTTAAAAGTATGATGTTAGGATAAATTAATTAGTAAACTTAATTATATACACAAGAATTAATTCCTTAAAATGATACATTAAATTAAATGATTTGATTGGTGTTAAATAAGAGTTTACAGGTGTGCACAACTAAACAGAGGAGAAAGCTTCAGTCTCTGGTGAGATTTAAAGCATAGAGCGAGACACAATTAAGAAAACATTTTTCAAAACAAGCATTAGACTTACCCACACAAGTTGCTCTGTTCCCGAGCTATCAAGTTTATACCACCTCATTTCAGGTGATGGAATACCCCCAGCAATACAGGTGATCATCAGATCTTTGTTGTAGGGGCCAGTTCTATTCTGATGGACCCATTTTATATCAGCAGCTGTCAAATCATCAGGGACTTGTTCTTAAATTAAAACAAATGTTAAGGTCAGATCTCTATCTTAGGTGGTCAAATTAATTGTTTGTTTGATTAGGGTTTAATGTCATACTCAAGAATATCTCAGATTGTCCATTTTTTACTCTGCTTGCCAAAATAAGGATAAAAACCGAGAAGAAATCTGGTTACCGTCCTACCACCATACAACCACCTCAGTGTGACTCTGTTATATACAGGAGGTGCACTGGGGACTCACACCTGTGATCAGTAGATATAATGAGGATCAGAAATCCCACAGAACCAAGGCCACAGACTCATAATAAACTAAAACAGGTGCATTATATTACCCAGGAACTTGAAATCAAAGGGTTCTCTGACTGTCGCAACTCTGTTAGCAGCAGAACACATATATCCCCCATCGTCCTGGTCTGTAGCATCTCTGATTAGTAAAGTTAAGACGCTGGAAGTGGCTGTCCAGTTGGCTCCTACTTCAAAACGATCATCAGACTGAAATCAAATTAATCAATAATAGTTTTTACTTGTTGATCTAAAATAGTATAACAACCTAAAAATATTAATTACAAATGCTGAAGAGGTACATGTAAGAACCTTACCAATCATATCAAGTCAACAAAATTAACAGTTTTAGACACTACTACTATTAATTTTTTTTTTTAACTACTTATATCCTGGCAATTTTACTTATTAAAATCTTACCCAGATCATCTTAAAACCATCTCCTGTATATTTCCACCAGTTCATGGTTGGTGGTGGGTTACCTGTGGCTCTACACAACATAGTTACATCACCAGGCCTCTCACTAACTCTGTCCACATGAATACGATATATGTGGGGGGCCAGAGCATCATCTTTAACAGGTCCTACAAATTAACAAACCAAATTTTGAAAACATATTCTTATCCCATAAAAGTTTCACTTTTCAATAGAATATATTTACAAATAAATTCATATGAACTATGTGTTAGTCAGTTTGTCAAAAACATAAGGTCTGCAAAACGTGCTGTACATAAACAGATGACTCATTTTGACACACTATAGCACAAAAGACCAGAATCCCATTTCTTCAGACAAAAAGGTCAGAATGAAATTAATTGCTGGAATACCTTTCAAATTAATATTAAAATCTTGGCTGTGAGTTCCTGCAACATTATCAGCTTGGCATCTCCAGTTATTTCCACCAGTGAAGTCTACAAGAATCATAGACAGTGTTGTTCCTGAGGAGTCTGGCAAATAAATCAAATTATCTGTGTCCTTTGGCTGAAATACAAAAAATATAACATATTCAAGTACTGATTTAATGATTCATTGATTGGTTTGTTTGGAGTTTTACGTCCTACTTAAGGCTATTTCACTCACAAGACAGTGTCAATTGATGAAGGAACCTCCATCAACTCCAGTGACAACAAACAACGACAAGACAGGACAATCACAGGATGTAATACAACATAACAAAAATATCGACTTCATGTTGCCACTTAGCTCTGAGAGCACCAGGGCAACAGGAAGCTGACATGGGATTTGACTCAAACTTTGGTTGTATGGTTGCCTGATTTCCCTGGGAGTGCTCATGACTAACCTTGAATGGATCATACTGTCCCTGGTCATCCTGCAGAAGCAGATTAACAAGTGGTGCAGGAAATCCTGTAGTCTTGCAAGTTATCATTGTCTCATCTAAAGCTGTTCTGTTAATGTGGATATGTTTTACTAGTGGAGAGATCTGGTTTGCTGGAGGAGAATCTACAAGAAGAAACAAGGCATACAGGTATACTCTGTGTTTGCATTAACATTCTGATAAATATAAGCGTAATAAAATGCCTGGCAAATAAGTCACTGGTCGTTTGTAGCAGATCACTATGAAAATAATTTCAAAATGGTTCTTAAACCATAATTTATATAGATAATAAAACTTATCAAAAAGGAGTCTACAACAAAGGAACCAAAAATTAAATAAATAAATAAATAATAGGTATGATATAAATATACCTTGTACTGTTAACTTGAAGTCCTGTTGTGTAGTACCAGCATAGTTAACAGCGTAACATGTATAGAGACCATCCCAGTCCTCAGGTACTGCATTATCTATGACTAGTGTTAAGACAGTTTGATCAACCCCATTGTATTGTTCTATAGTGACATGTTCATCATGGGCCTGCAAATGATTATATAATACATACAAATTTATATTTGCTTAATTTTGTTATTACATTTAAATGACCTAGAAAGTTAAGAAAACTACATCCAATTGTACTGCTTCATGGTCACCTGTACAGGTGTGCTTTACATGTACCTACATGAGGAGGAAGACATAACAAACTAATCAAAGAGAACTACATCTAAAAATCCAACATATTATTCTATTCTTGGCATAAAAAAATAATCCATGTTGTACTTAATCAAGATATTCAAGATAACGTCTTAATCCATACAATTTGTGGAGCCAAATTAAAATAGGAGGACCTTAAATAAATTCTTGCATTGACTACATGTATACTAAAAACATACATCTGATCATAAAAAGACAATATTTCTGCCTTCTTTGTCTTAAATCCAGGAATCCTCTATTGGATCAGAATGTGTATTTACCCCAACATGTTTCCATTGTCCATCTGTTTGAAGTTTCTTCCATCTCATTTCTGGGGAAGGGGTACCCTTTGATTGACAAGTTACCATCAGCTGATCATTAGACGTCTTGTTAATATGAACATGTTCAATGGAAGGTGTATTCAAATTCTGTGGTGCTTCACCTAAGTAACAAAAAGGTTTGTTTGTTTGTTGTTCCTCAGTTCATTTCAAGTAATGTACTATACCAGGCTATTAGTAACCTTCCCTTTATGTTGGTAGTTTGAAACTACTGGTTTCTAAAACTTGCCATCTAGTCAAAATTCTGTCCTCATGTACACGATTCTAACAACGAGGACAAACATTGCAGACATATACATAGATTCAAAATTTATAAACATAACATAGAAATAAAAGACGCAAGCTGTGGAAGATAGTCTTTCCAAGTTAAAAAACAAACTAAAGCCTAAGTAAATAAATAAGTAGAATATTGTAACACTTGCAGATACCGGTTTAAATCATTTTTGTTTTTACAACAGTTTTTTTCAAATGTTATTTCCACTTGTGTTTGTTGTTAATATATATACATCATACGGACATCCTTTTATAGTAAGATTAAATTTGACTCACGCGGTAACTGTACTGTTGAAACCTGACTTGTAGTTCCAGCAATGTTAACAGCAGAACACCTGTATATACCTTCGTCATCAGGACTGGCAAGGTGAATCAATAGCGATAAGACAGAGGTTGTCTCAGTGGATGACCCTTCCAGGTATCTCCTGTCACTGGGCTGTAGTCAGAGAAAATCAAGATGTACAACACAAAAAAAAAAAGTGTTCATCATTGTGGCAGTAATTATTTGAGTAAGAATATGGTTATTGTTTTTGGTTCGGGTTTTACGCCATACTTGAGATTTTTTTTATCACACCCCTACAGAAGAATCTTATAGGATTTTCTATGGAATCTATAGGATCCTATTAGATCCTACAGGGATTTCTATAGGATTTTATAATTATCCTATAGGATGTCCAAAATCTTATAGGATCCTATAGGATTTTTCTGTAAGTGTCAGCTCTGTGGGTGAAAGGCACGATCCTCGACATCAGTGGCAATAACAAGACAGGAAAATCACAACACGTAACACAAACAGATCAGTTGCATGTTGTCTCTTTAGCTCTGAGAGCATCAGGACCACAGTTTGCTCCTTCTACCCACAGTATGGACAGACAATACATGTACTTTGTACCCAGGCAACTTTATGGAACACTTATTAATGTATACCTCTAATCAAGAAATAGTTTGTATTGGCGAGAGTACTACTTGTTTTAAGCAGGGATAGCTAGTTTGATAGATGGCACTCAAAAGGGATTTCACTAATACAACAATATGGTTGGTGTTCGGTGGAAAACCAATAAGAGACCTTAGCAAAACCACCCAGTGAATTCCTCATTTTTGGTGTCCAAGGAACTCAACTTACCATGGCAAGGGTCAAAAGGCATAAAACTAGACTTTGTTTTCAGTCTTTTCACCCTTGCACCAATTGTCAGCAGTATCAGGACTAACATTTGATTAGACTAAAGAAAAAGCTGTGATCGTTTCATGCAGTTTGTCCGTCACTCTTGAAATAGCAAAAGTTATTTTAATTTTGTTTTATCTAGTCCATGTCAGTGACAGTAAGAAATTTCCTTTCTGATTGGCTGGAGTAAATGGATCCAACTTAAAAAAAGCATTGGGCACTACAGTTGATTCAGGTTCATGTCCTGATTGTGGAGATGATAGGAAAGGAGGAGAGGTAAACATTGATCTTCCTTCATGCCTAGCCTAGGAAAGGTGGAGGAACTTGGCCTTGAACCATTCTAGGTACGTGTACAGAATTGTGTTTATTTATTACACGGAATTCACAAACAAACAAGTTTATACAATTACCCAAACCACCCTGAAGTCTCCCAATCCAAAGCTCTTAGAGATAGACAATAAAGGTGGGGGGACTCCTGTAGCTAAACAGGTCAACATGACGTTCTTCTCCCCTTCTCCAGTGAAGTTCATATGCAGATGAGATATATGAGGTTCACGTTGATCATCCTCGGGCAATTCTGAAAAAGGAGAAAACGATCAAAACAAATTTAAAACTGATTCTTCATAACTGTTGTTTATATAAAATCTAATAAATATAAATATTTATCATGATATATATTTCCATGCAGAAAAAAGAAATTTTGCTTGCCTCTACAGCCATTTTGGAGCCAGCGCTTTAACCTGGGATTACAATAAATAGATTATACATGTTGGCACAAGGATGTTGGTCAATTAAATCCTATGAATCATCCAGTTAATCAGAGAAGTTTATGAAAATGTGAAGAGTATGTAGCGAACACAGATGTTGAAACTTCATCTCGACTTCACAATGGGTCTGCATAGAAAATTTTGTTTCAATCCCCAAAGAGTTTTAAAAAGGTCAAAATGATAAAATAAAAAAAAAGAGAGATAATAAAATGAGTTACTTAATTTGGCAATACACAAATGTGAAGACAGACAGTCCCAAAAAAAAAAAATTGTTTAAGGCACCATTAGTTTGCAGAAAACAAAATTACATAAACATTAGTTTTTAGGTTCGGATTTTTGTAAGAAACATGGTGCATACAAAATTCCAGCTCAATCAAGAGAAGAGTTATGAATAGAAGTGGAGAATACTGATCATGTTACACCCACCACTTTGTCCAATGGTAAATTTCTGGATGACTCTTCCGACTGGGTTCCTTGCTGAACAGTAATATTCTCCATTGTCGGCGGCGGTAGGGTTTGTAATTATTATTGTGAATATCACTTCACTTTCTGTGCCATGTTCGTTCACAACATGGTGCTCTGCGATCTGTAAATCAACAGTTTCAATGCTGTCAAATTTGATTATCTTAATTCATTTGTAAATAGGATAATAAAAATCAATTAGATGACAGGTGCAAATAATTTAATGTCTGTTGTGGTTGACAATAAATTGTCAGATCTGTTTTGTATTTAACTCTGACAGCAAATCAGGGGTTGCAACAGTCACCATTTCCTTGAAAGGTAAAAATCTACATGGATAAATCATCAAAAAAAACACAGCTCCCTATCTTACAAATATATGTTCTCATGTAGCTACATTCACAACCTGTTTAATGCAGACCATAAGAGTAGACCCATTCACCCAACAAAGCCTTCAATCTTATCAAATTCTGTTTAAAATGTTTGAAAGGCATTTAGATTCAGAGATAATTGTATGCAACAATGACCATGATAAATCAAAATTTCTGTTTAATATTAACACTGGAAATTTAATATAGACAATTCACAATGCACTATAATGGACTATAAAATAAAACAACTGTCTGGCTTTTGAATTTAGGTCCAGAATAGAGTTGTAAATGAATATAACAACATTTGGTAAGTTTGTTCAAGCATGTATTAATATAAAATTGACATTTATCCTTACATCCATTGATTTAGGCTTTCCTTCTTCATTAGGCCGGAGCCAATCCATCAGAGGTAATGGACTTCCCTCAGCTATACAAGTCACCATGTAGTCACCGGTGTCTGTTGTGTTAATGTGGACACGCTTTATGTGGGGAGTCACTTGTATCTCTGGCAGACCAACTATAGAATAATGAAAAATAACAATATATATATGTGATTGATTGATTGGGGTTTAACTTTGTACAAAAAGGTAAAAGGTATGTCATCGAATTGTCCATTTTTCTCTCTGTCTTGCGTAAATATGATGGAAAATTGTGATTAAACCATGTAAAAACAACCCCTGCAATTGCCGGAGTCACCTTGTGTGAATCCCATATTTACAAGAGGTTGGCTGGGTGACTCTGACCCGTCAACAGTACGGCCTTGAAGGAGGATCAGTACTCAGACACGTTATACAGACTGCCTAACTTGAATGGAATTTATGTGTAAAGATTACTCTTTAAGAAATATTTTCTGGCCATTATGTGTATTTTCTTCTGTTAAAATGTTTTATTCAAAACGTGGTATTTTAATATCTACTTTTTTATACAATAATTGTGTAAAAATACTCCAAAATACAAAAGGTAGGCAAGTCTGTGTTATATCAACATATAGTATCATCAATGTTCATGAATAATTTCACACCAAAAGCATTAAAGAATATATAAAAAATTGGAGTTATTTTTATGTAACAGAGCTGGACTAGAGTTTATCTATATTTGACTTTATGGCATGTCCCCCCCCCCCCCATACTGGTTCCATGTGCAAAAGATATGGTTTGCAACCACCAAAAAGGGTTGAATTAATTTAACAGGATAATAAACAATTGTGACTACCGGAAAGCATACTCTGCAACCTTTAATGTCCACAAGAATTATTAAATATTAATTTTCATATGACAAAACATGTTTCCAACAGTTGTTTTTGATATTTATAGAAGCGATAAAAATCAATTTAAAATAGTGAATTTGATTGGTCAGAAGTTTGGTGACCTAGGCGTATGGGGGAATAAGTCATTGTACAAACCCCATACGGCTATGTCACAACTCTTAGAGAGAAGATCTTAATTGGCATGAAATCTATTTATTTGAACATAATTGTCTGTTATAATTTAACACAATTAGCATTATTCAATACCACAAACGACCACAACAGACCAAAACTTAACATTTGTTCCTTTTTAAGTCACCCTGAAGGAATTCATTTATTTTTGGTCATAACTGCTAAATTAAAAGGTGTGACATTGAAAAAGATTGGTGCACAGTCTCATATTTGCCGATAAAATTTGTATAATTTTAAAAAAAATCCGACATAACATAGGGTTGCATAAAAAAAACAATGTGACAATACAGGTCTCATCCATTGAAATACATGTAAGAGTGAAGTTGTGCAAAGTATGTTACATTAAAATGTGTAATATTAACACTGCCTACCACTGTGGTAAGGTATTGCTAAACCTCCGAAGGAAGATAATAAATTCACTATCTATGTTAAGTCAATGTTATGGTTTCTGGCTCGAACCATCATTAGGATTTTGGTTTGATCGATAAACTGAAATGTTGAGTCAAAATGAATTCATTATCTTTCTTTGTAGTTCTAACTATATTTCCCTAAAATGTTTAAGGAATAGAAGAATACAAATTGATGCACTGACCTGACATTTGCAGTTTGAATAGTTCCTTGACAGACCCAGCAACATTATTGGCTGAACAAACATAGGTTCCTTCATCTTCCTCTTCAGCATCCTTCAGTTTAATATTGATGTTAGTCTGAGTTTCTGACTTTGTGTAGTTTACAGAAACTCTACCACCAACCTGCCATTAAACAGTTTTTGCATAAATTAACTCGTAACTGAAATATTTATTATAACCATTAATATTTTACTCAAACTATAAAAAAAACAAGTTATAATGTCAGTTAATTTCAAGTATTACTTATGTCTAAAAATAAGCAGAATGACCCTGCACCTGAACAGTAAGGTGCATTTTACCTGTATAAGATAATATTTACCCTGTGTCCCCAGAGCCCTAATGCTAAAGCGGTTTAACCCACACCTGTTAACTTAAATAAACCATTGTATGGTGAATTTTACCTGTATGAGATAGTCTTCCCCCTGTTCCTCAGAGCGTCTCCAGATGCCTAACTCAGGAGCAGGTTGACCCACACCTGTACAGCTGATCACCACATCTTCATCATTCACACCTTCACGACTGACATGTATCCAAGTAAGGGAAGGTGGAGCTATGTTCTCTGGGGGAGCCTCTAAAATACAAAAAATAGTCAGGGTTTTACGCCATATTAAAGGTATTATATTGAATCTCCCTCCTATATACCAAACCTAATGGGTGAAGATCTCAAGATGTTGATAGCAGCATACAATATCAATATAAAAGAGTAGACATTCTAGGAAGTGCAATAAGGTGTAAAAAACAAACAGTTCTATATTAAGCAACAACACATTGCTTTTGTGTTGCACCCTTAGCGCGCTAATATACACGTAGATAACCCCCTTGAAAAAATGTTGAATTTCTGGCAAACACAAAAATTTAAGTAGAAAGTTTCTTGCCAAATCAATATATACAGGATTAATTTTTGATGTGAAGAGGCAAAAAAAAAAAACCATGGTACTTCTGAGGCCCATCCCATCTGTTCTCTTTGAGGTACTTGCTATTGCTGTATATACACAAAGGCATCTATTGAGTGCACTAAGGTCAGCCCTATTGGTGTGTATACACAAAAGCATCTTCTGCTGGCTTACATGCTTTAACTATATAGACACAAAAGCATCCTTCTACTGTTTCTCTAAGGTCTGTGCTATTGTTGTGTAAATAGCAAAGTGTGTAGTGTTTTCTCTAAGGGCTGTGCTATTGTTATGTAAACATAAAAGTGTGTAGTGTTTTCTCTAAGGTCGGTGCTATTGATATGTAAACATAAAAGTGTGTAGTGTTTTCTCTAAGGTCGGTGCTATTGATATGTAAACATAAAAAGTGTGTACATTTCTCTAAAATCTGTGCTATTGTTGTGTAAACATAAAAGTGTGTACTGTTCTCCTTTATGTCAGCATTATTGCTGTGTAGACACAAAAGCATCTCTTTTCTGCGCTACTGCTGTATAGAGATAAAAGCAACTGCAGTTTTCTCTGAGATCTGTGGTATTGCTGTGTAGACAAATTTACTTTTCTCTCTCAGGTCCACGCTGTGACATTGTAGGTATAGAGACAGCATTTCAACCAATGAGAAATAAGGATGCTTCTCCCCCTCTTCATGAGACACACTAAACAGATGAGATTGTTTGTTTGTTTGATTGGGGTTTAACGTCGTACTCAAGGGTATTTCACTTATATGACGATGTGCCAGCCCAATGGG
>JAQQZZ010136886.1:0-13415 GCA_030265115.1 Mopalia vespertina | reverse complement strand
TTGTTGCCAGTGGTGTCGAGGGTGGTTTCTGTCACCCATTGGGCTGGCACGTCGTCATATAAGTGAAATACCCTTGACTATGACATTAAACCCCAATCAAATAAACAAATTTTACGAATTGATACATTATTTGTCAAGAATATATGATGTAGTTGGATAACAACATGGAGAGTAAAGCTAGAAATCCTAGAGCTCTATGAACACCTGCCAATATGGTACCATTGTAGTAAAACCTAAATAAGCGATCCTGTATTTGTTTTGTTACGTCTTTGTTTTTTGACATTGGCGTCAAGGGTGGCTTCCTTCACACATTGGACTGACACGCCATCATGTGAGTGAAATTACCTTAAGTACGACGTTAAACCCCAATCAAACAAACAAACAATCAATAAGCTGCCTCTTGCGAAAGTCAAGATATCCACTTAGAGCCTGTACACCTGCCTCTCATCTGAGGTGGGGGGTTTGATTCTTGTGACTTGTACATATAGTACGTAAGTTGGTGTCCCAGCAAAACTAAACCGATTCCTCTGCAGATCAGATTATTCCAAATTTTCTCAACTTTTCGAATGTAATTATGAAAGCTTGCTCTAAAATAATGGCCCTCTGGTTAAGGGAAGCTTGTTTTGAGTGTAGCAAGGCCTTCTGTATGAATATTAACTTTCCAACTTTAACAGAACACGTCACATGTTAAGGTTGTGCTAGTGTCAACCATTGTTGGATTCATCGCCATCATACAAGTGAAAAACTCCTGAGCAAGGCGTTACACACCAACCAATCAATAAATCTAAAATAATGTTGGAATACACCGCTGTCATATGAATGAGCCGCCAAAAATCAATCAACAACCACTGCCGTTGTACAAGTGAAATAATCTTGAGCAACACCAAACAATCAATCAATCAATCAAATTAAAATAGTGAAAAGACTGCATGGAGTTGTCACAGTGTTAATATTTTTGCAGGATAAAGCGGAGATACAGGATCGTCTATCAGAGGTACAATATGAGAACACAACACTGAGGGAAGAGGAGGAACTGATGAGGGAGAAACTGAATAGACAAATGGAAGATTTTAATGTGGAGAGACAAGGTGCTGCTCAGGTGTGTATACATTTGTGGTATATTGTACAGCTTTATGTCTGACTGAAGTGAGACAAACTAGCCTGTCAATATGAGACACTGATGCAACGATGATAGAAACAATGAGAAGTATAGACTGTATAGTATAGTAGTACGCAAACGGGCCTCTGACTTAAAATGGGGCCCATGTTTATGGTTCAGTGATAAGTTAATCAGCCTTTTGATCCGCCTTTTATGTACTATTCAAAGGTTAGAGTCCAGCTTGTTGACTGTAGGTATATGAATGAGTCACACGATGTGGCTCTCGATTTGTGAGGGTGTGTTTTACGAGGTTTCTTCCCTCTTTTCCACCGTATTTAAGTAAAGCACCGTTTAAAGTGAACAATCCATCTTCATATAACTGAAACACCCTTTATTGTGAAATTAAACCCCAATCAAACAAATCAATTGACTTAGCTGAAGGCTCTGTCATTCGTGCAGTGATTTGCTCGACCCCCTTAAATGTACTTCTACATGTAATTGATTTAAAGGTCTTCCTGGACCCTTTGATTGATTTTGAGAAAAACAATTTTCCTAAGCCCATTTTCACTCAGAATATAGGAAGGAATTGAATATTATAAAGGTAAATATTTTCTAAAAGCTTGGATACTAAAGGTCCATTTATAACTTTTATACCTCTGTTTTTTATAACAGAAAAAAATACATTGCATTTATGGGGTTTTCTTTTTAAGACTGTTATTGTTATTACACCAAATGAATTGATTTATTTTATTGTAGAATTGTCCTTGAACTGGATTAACTTTTCTACTTTCAGTTGATGGATGAAATGGGAAAGGAATTAGAACATCTTAGGAAATATAAAATAGAGAATGAATTACATCGGGACCGGTCACAAAGTTTAGGTGACCTACCAAACAAATATAAAGATTTGCAAACAGAGATTAAACAACTACAAGAGGTATAGTATTACTACTGTTCACACATCTTAAGTCACTTTAATAAACTGTCCTATTAATTTTATGAAAGTGGACCCAGATTCTAGAGTAAATAAAATGTGAATTACCCATAATTATCATGTTTTATATACTGTAAATCACCTATAATTTCGACCATAATATAGCTACTTTAAAAGTTATTTTAAGGAACTAGGTATGGTTCCTGGGAAACAAATTTATGTTTTCTGGCAAATCCTGATGTTTTCTAACTGAAAAATGATTATTAGGTGATTTAGGGTACTCTTAAACACACTGTAAGCAATATTTAATATCATAGGCTGTCCACGAGGATGAAGATGAGGATATAGAAGCCGGGACTAAAATAGCTCTGAATATCCTTGGATCAAGTCAAGAACACCTCTACCCTAAGATATTCCAATTGGTCATGGCAGATACAGCTTTCACTGAAGGTAAAATATCACAGCTGAGATGTTTGAATTCAATACTTGTTGAACCAGTTTGAAGCCAAAATTGGTGGACTAACTTGGCTGTATCACAAAATATGTAAAAATGGAAAGGAATAACCAACAGAAATGACAGTGTTTTTGAGGTGTTCCCAAAAGTATATTACACAAATTGACCGCTGTCTTTTAAGCTCTTTTGGGTGGACTTCTCTCAATTTTCAACCCCACATGGAAGAATTAAAGTGGTCAGTGAATTAAATCTTTGGTACAATCCTTCAAACAGCCTCATGTATGATGTAAAGGAAGCACTCTGCAGAGAACTCTTGGCTGATTTACCGAGACATTGGGGTCATCTGACCTATATTTTGTTTACATTACAAGTTATAGATCCGAAAAGGAAGCGCCTTGGGTTTAAGCAACAAAACAGTTTAGGTTGCTTTCTTATCTTATATGAATCCACAAAGTGATTTGCTACAAGCTATCCGGCAGTTCACATTACATGTGTGCTTTATATTATTGCTTCCATTCCCCTCAAAGATTCTTGTACAGGCACGGAAAGAGTTGAATGTTGCTCAACTGACAAGTTTTTATGTTTCACATGAATTGCAAATAACCTGATACTCTATCAGCATGCAGTCATACACAATACAATGGCTAAGTAATTGTTTGCTTTTATTTTCAGATAATTCGTGAAGACTAGTGGACATAACAGCAGGTAGCGGTAAATCATTTAACTGCTGAAAATAGGATCCAAACAAGATTATGTGTAATTGTGATAAACATTGATATGTAATAATAGCACCATGTGCTCATTTTATTGATTATGCCGTCCAAATGGTAATTGTTTATAAATTTCTTGCACTACATCCTCCAGAGCCAAAGGGTTATTGTCATTTCTGTAATTCATTTCATAAGTGATGTAATAAAGGTTGTACACAAAGTGTAGCTTATTGTTACTAACGAGAAATAGCCTGCATGTGGGTCATGGGCTCATCGAATAATCTCAGACAAGTTATCATGGTATTGAGTAAATTTAACTGCTATAGAAACTTGAGGGAGTCTAATTAATCTCACTTCCAGCCCTATAATTTGTAATAAAACAGAGGATGGAAGATATTCTGGTGATTTATATATTAATCACACTGGCAAAGGGATGTCATTTGATGAATCATCACATTATTTATATGGTATTCAAACTTCACTATGTAATATTCTATTTTATGACTCTTGAAGATATCTCTGCCTTCAAATGAGTGGAGCTTAATTTTTATTCGCCAAGTCTCCCTCTCTAACAGAGGACACACATTTGTGGGATTAATAACGGTGAGCGTAACTTGCTTTCTGCTGTTGATATATCATATGAATCTCGGAACTTACACTGGAGTCCTCCATTTGTTGTGTGGCTTGTCCAGATTATCACTGTGTATACAATCTGGCTTTAATTGAACCGCCTTTGGTCTGATTTTACATCAAATCTAACAAAGATCTGATTTCAATTGAGGTAATCAACAATATTTATCATTGATTTGTGCTTGCTAATATGTAAAACAAACATGGTTTCAATAAATCACTGAAATGCAAGTGTGGTGTTGGTTTTGTTTTCTTAGCCACAATGACACAAGACAGAAAGTTACTTTCTTCAAACTCTTTATTCACATTTTAATTTACAGTAATGGATGAGTTTATTTAATAACAATAAATGACGTTTACACAAGTTTAATTTAGACCACATAATTAGTATATGGACAAGTTGAAAAAAAAAAAAGTTTATTATACTATTTACAGCAGAACAGAGGCAGCCAACCAAAAACTGTGGGAACGTTCTAACTCTCAACAAAGAGTAAAAATATACAACTTCATGGACTTAATTTAAGCACAGTTCATTTCCAACATGTAACTTCGTGTCATTTGACGGAGCTCCTGCATGCTGTAGTCTTCAGGCATTGGTAGGTGACTTATATGAGGCGCCAACAATCTGGAAAAGAAATTCATTTAGTTGTAATAATAGCATACACAAGTTTTACACCCGTGAAAGTAATTTAAGAATCCAATATTTCAGCTTGTCCTTCAGCAACTCTTCTATCAAGACCAATGTGTTGCATTCATATGTATAATATCAGACTGGTGTATTATGCAACTATAACAAGACACAACAATGCATTATTATAACATAAAGTGTCTAAATATACAGTCAGATGCCTAAAAAAAAGCTAGCTTCTTGTTACTCCTTATCATTAAGAACGCCATGGACAAAGGCTGATACCACTTCAAAATAAAATCTTAAACTTATTTCTCTAGAAGTAAGGTTAGTTTGTTTCTAGTATATTGGATGCAATTCCAAGAAATGTTTACCTGACAGGAACATGATCTGGAGGATTCTCTTTCTGCAACATGACAATCGTCCTCAACAGATTCGCGGCTTTCTTTGCCATCTCACATTGACACAATCTAAAAAAAACATGAAAATAAGTTCAAATTATTTGGGACACCACGTTTCTCATAAAACAATAAATAAAAGGTTATGAGTAAAACATAGAAAACTGACCGTTTCCCAACCAGATTGGCTGCCTATTTATTTCAGGTCAAATAAATGCAGTTTAGTCTTCCAACTGCTACCCTTTTTGTTTAGGTTTGTTGAGTTTAATCAGATGAACATGGCTGCTGAGAATTGTAATTGGTTAGTTCGTTTGATTAGGAATAAACTTGAAGCTATTTCACTCGTTGGACAGCATGCTATCCCAACTGATGATGGAACGCCCTTGACACCACTAGACAATACAAAGATATCACCTAATACTTGTCCGTTAGCTCAGAGGACTGCTCATGAAATTAGAAACATTTGCAAAGTGTGTAATTTATAATGCCAGACAAAAAAACCACATTGGCTTTGTGTTGCCCCTACGGTCACCGAGGACCAGGAAAAAGCATGCCCCTACTCGCAATTTGTGCAATTAATGTTTCATTTCTGCAAAAAAACGAATGTCTCAAGACAAAATCTTAATTCTTAAATTGTGTAATGCACCTTTGTTATCTAAGTACTTCTTGTTTTGTCACACAGAAACTTTGATTGTTTGTTTGATTGGTGTTTAACGTTGTACTCATGGGTATTTCACCCTGGCGACATGCCAGCCCAATGGGTGAAGGAAACCACCCTCGACACAACTGGCAACAAACAAGGACAAGACAGGACAAATACAGAACAATAACAGGACGCTATACAGACACCACAAACAGATCGGCTTCCTGTTCCCCTTTAGCTCTCAGAGCACCAGGGCAACACGAAGTTCCCTCCAATCACATGCCAGAAACTTTGAAGTTCTTTTATAATGATAATCTCAATAAAAGGACTGATTGATTGTATTTTTATGTCGTGTCTACTCGTAACAGACTACATACTAGTAGATTACACACTTGATGACGAATGCTTTGCTCAGGTGCATAACAACCATATGAAGGCAATGTATTTTAACAGTTCATATCCAAACTAAGACAATTATAATGTTTTACTCTGTTCACTGAGAAAGTAATTACCACTCAAATGTACTGCTCACATCACCTTGGATGATGTCATACAATCCTCATCATAATGATATTAATTTCTTTTTTCAGGTCACTGATAAACCTAGTTTGCGTTGTGTAGAGATTTATAAACATTTGCTGCGGAGCAGAAATATACTCTTGTCTTGTACAGAAATCCAGAAGAATGTTTTGTAGCATTGTTCTTGTAAATGCTCTTCATTTGAAATAAAATCAAGAGCCAATGTTTTGTAATCTAAAAAGTCTATCAATAAGAATTTCGCTTATAAGATGGACTGTCCAGTTCTTGCTTTGTCTTATTGATGAAAACCTCGATTGAATGAGTTACTGTTAGAGAAACATTACAAACCTGTCTTTAGCTGTTGGACACTTCATGTTGCCTACCCTGTTACAAAGGGAGATCACTTCAGGTTGTAATTTCTCCACCTCAAACACACTTGGTTCACCCTGAAATATGCACAAAGATATTTACCATCAATGACTGATGCAAATAATTATAATTAACATAATTATACAAAGTGCTCTGACCCACTGGCTGCAATCGGAATAAAACATTTGGGTATTACGCCGTACTCAAGGTTATTTCACTGATGGGTGAAGGTAACACTCTTGATGCCACAGGCAACAAAGACAGGACAGCACAAACACAGGTACAATGTACAACAATGACAGGACAGGACAAACACAGGTATAACAAAGACAGGACAGGACAAACACAGGTATAACAATGACAGGACAGGACAAACACAGGTATAACAATGACAGGACAGGACAAACACAGGTACAACAATGACAGGACAGGACAGGACAAACACAGGTACAACAAAGACAGGACAGGACAAACACAGGTACAACAATGACAGGACAAACACAGGTATAACAAAGACAGGACAAACACAGGTAAAACAAAGACAGGACAGGACAAACACAGGTATAACAATGACAGGACAGGACAAACACAGGTACAACCATGACAGATAAGCTTCTTGTTGGTCCTGACCTCTGAAAGAACCAGGCCAACAAGAAGATCCTTCCCAACAGCTTACAAATTACTAAGTGGTAGATATTCAGTCAAAGTGCGATTGCTTCCTAACTCCAGAAGAAAACTCCATAACTCCCTGTAACTCACCGTAACTCCAGAGGAAATTACTAACTCTCCCTAGTCAATGGCAGCATTCTCACATACAAACATTTTTGTGATTCATATAAAATATAAACAGAAGTGTGCACCTATTTAAAATTCATTAAAATATTTGATAAACTATGTGATATTTAACTCACCTGTTTGAGTGCATCTAGTTGTTGACAGAGGTTGATATAATCCAGGAAGACACTGCCTCCTGTGTGCCAGTCCTCTATCAATCCACCCTTCTCTGGTACTAACTCCACCAAGTAATGCTTTAAATATTCATAATTCTCTGGAAAATATACATCACATACAATTAAAACGTTGGATTTCAAAACGAACAAAAATAATTAAAACCATGTAGAAAGACTGGTTATTTGTTTATCTTTAATCTAATTATCGTCTACCCAGTACAGTATATTACAAATGTAATTCTACTGCCTTCATGTGAAAAATGCTTAAGTACGGTGCTAAACACTAATCATAGGTCCAAATATCTATTTGCTTGATGTGTAACCGTGTGTTTCATAATAATGAAGGGACAACTGTCTCAGACGTTAAGAAAACCACACTGACCTATCCTGTAAATTACAAGCAACATTAACACAACAGTTTGAAGTGTATGTACAACCACACAAGTAGCACTCTTTGAGCTAGCTTACAGGCTAAACTAGTAATGGAATGCCCAAAAATAAGTTCAGTTTGAATTCTATCATTGATTTTAGAAGGACTACTAACATTTCAGAAATATCAAGGGTCAAACTGTACTTTTCAGTCGTAAAATATTGTGAAAATTTTATGATAAGATGTTTAACTTTATTTTATGTGTTAAGTTAATTTGAAAGGTTACTTATTTTTTTTGCTAGGTTATCACAGTCTCTTCAGAAAATAACAAAGGTAAGAAAATATAAGGGTTTCCATTATTCCTACCATTAATAATGGCCTCAGCAGCAATGTCTTTTAGGACAACTTTATGGCTTTCATCCCAGTATTTAGCTTTCAGGAGATGCCAGGCCTCGGCATGGGACTCACCAACATAACGTGCTCGCAGGGCCTGAAATAGGACACAAAATATGCCGTATATATTTAGGTGTCAGGTGTGATGACAAGACATAGAAATGACATTAAGTGGCAGAATGATGATGTTGTTTCATTAAAATATTCATTGATTGGTGTGTTAACACCATGCTTAAGGTATTACACTTATATGACAACAGTGTCCTTTCAAAGAGTGAACAGCAACACAACCATTATGTGAGGTGTTATATACAAATACTCTTTAGGATAATTAACAGTCCTTCATAGCTTACAGCATCAATATACTTCAATTAGACTGCCCTTAGTCAGTAAAAGAAAACCAACATAATCCAATACAGAATAGATCAAACAGAATCAAGTAATGGGTTTTGACTGCAAGCGCTTGTGCCATTGTTATTTTCTTATTAAATGAAGACAACACTTATTTTAAGATCTCATTTAAATTGTAAGGCAGCAGAAGATTAACTGTTAACACCCGAAACGAGTTTATGTTACAGCCGCATCAAACCAATAGTTTGTACAATTTGTTTCAATGATGGAAAAAAGTATTTGATGAATCTAAATTTCGGAGTTGAAAATACAGCCATCTAGTCTGTGCATTGTCTTTCCCACACCCTGCTGGTTGCTACGGCCGCTCACGAAACACGAAAGCATGCTTGACAAGCTATGTCTACCATGAGGAATTCCAAAGATAAAAAACTAACCACAGATTCCAGAAAAGGCAACATATGAATAAATCTAAAAATTGAAGCATTATCATTGCTTCTTGTATCATCTATGTAGTATACGGTTAGACTGTCCCTATGCTAAGTCTCTGGAAAGTAGCCAGCATAGTGTTAGCCAGAGGGGTGTCTCAGTGTCTTTGAGACAGAGGAACAGTAAAATGAGACACCTTGTTTCTGTAAAAATGGTGATTTGAGACACCCTCTTTTTGATTTCTGGCTAATGCTATGGTAGCCAGCTATATCCATTCATATTGGTTAGAGCTATAAATGCTCAAATAAAATGGCAACCCTGTCACACGTAACAACCATAAATATTCTCTATTGTCAGGCGAGATATTTCACTTATTGCTTAAACTACCTATTATGTTAAGAGATCTTCCTACCTTAGCTTCATGGATCCATTCTTTAGGAACATGGAATCTCTCCACTAACAGTTTCTCTAACTCCAGACTCACTCTGTCTTCAGACAAACCAATATTACGACTCAACAGGTCCATTACACTCTTCTTACGTCTGTACAACCAAAATATCATTCAAAGTTCTGTGTTATTATTCTTCCACAATTCAAACAAAACAATATGTTATCTGTTCAAGTGAAATAAGTGGCTTTGGGTAGTTCATCCTTTTATGATCATTTTTTACTGAATGGATAAGAAGTTAGAGCGAGATAACAAAACCAATAAGTAAAGAAACCCACAAAAGGATAAATTTTCAACCTCTTCGTTGTAGATATTTTTGTGACTTTACAACATTTTTTCTAAATAACACATTTTATGGATATTCTGCATGTACATTTATTGACAATGCATGTTCATATCACCATCAAGCTGATAAGAAGTTTAATTAGCTGGATAAATGTGTTAGTATTTGCATGACATGTGCTCATCAAGCAAACAAGAACATCGTAAGCTGTATCTCACCTGTGGGCATCAGAGATATGAAGTAAAACAAAGGTAGCCCACTGCCAGAGACCCAGTGACTCTAACTGAGCCGCATAGCTGGTGTGAATGAGCGAAACATGGTAATCTGATATGTGTAGATAACCCAGCGACTGTAATACCTGACACAGGTGCCAACTACAACATAAACAAAACAATTACTTTCACTTTGAATATTCATATGATTCATTATTTATCACCGTACGTGAACTATACATACCATAAACTATTCAATGTATTTAAAGGATTATTAAAACTTCTCATGTATGGAGATTACACTAATGTGTAGATATGGTGAGATTTAAATACAGACTGCATAATTTCCTTAATATGTTAATAACAACAGTTGCCCACCTGAGTCTATAATCTAGCTGGTTAGCTGTTGAGGTGACAGGTGAAAGCAAACTTTCCAAGCTATGGGAACGATCACAGTATAGCTTTAACAGATGATAACAAGTGTCATGGATGACAAAGTTTTTATCGTCCTCCACATTGAGCTCTCTCTCCAGGTAAGGTGGGCGTGGTGAGACTGCATACTTCTCCTCGGACTTCGAGCCCTGGTACGCTACATCATACAGACTGACAGCTTCCGACAGCAATGACGAGGGAGCACAATGAAACCTAAACAAATTATAGATTAACAGATATTAATTTCTCTTTGTTTGTTTGGAGTTTAATGTTGTACTCAAGGGTATTTCACTTACGTGATGATGGATTGACCATTTCACACTGTTTTTGCTTAAATATGATGAAAAACCCAAAGATAAAACTAAAAAACTGTGAGCAAATATTAAAATGTAGGATAACCTACAATAGCCTTTCAAAAATACTTTTAATAGCCACTGTACACGGTTTTCTGTAAACTCTTTCTTCAAATTACAGCAAGATTTTAACACAAAAAATGATAGAACTTGAAATAGTCCGTGAAATAGTGCTCTTTTACTTAAGGTTTATGTCAACATAAAAATCAATGTAAAAAAGATAAAACAAGCTCCTTAATTCATCTGTGACTTTGTTTTTAAGTTGTCATGTTCACAACATGTTGGACAGACAAACGAAAGGAAAGACTAAAAGATAACCTTTTTAGGTGTCCCCTATTCTAAAATGGGTCAGGGGGGCATTTCTTTGTGAAGCAGTTTAGACACAAACATGCTCTTACTGCTGAAAGAAAACAAGTGTGAGATCAAACTCACCATAAATGATAGGCAAATGCTTTCTTCCATTCCATATCATCACAGACATTTATCATCTTGTCGGATGCTAACCAAACTAACTGTCCAGATAACAACAGATAAATCTTCATTCTGTCCAAATCTATGTACTGGTCTGCCTACAACATCAAACAATAGAGCAATGAAGAAATTTATATTTGTGACTTTGATGAAATACGGTATAAAACAATGCATTGTTTGGTTTTTGATACTTGATGAGAAACATGTTAGCTGTAGCGGACATATTGGTAATATTGTTAATCTTTGAATAACTGTATTGTATAATTTTTAAGGCCTATTATCCTGTCCTGTTCTTTTGCTTCACCATTTACCTTAAGTTCACACCAGTTAGCCAACTGCTGAGCTATCATCTGACGAGGGATGTGAGTGCCGACGGCCTGAGCCAATAGGAGAGCCAGTCTATGGTCACCTGACTTCTGAGCCAATGAACATGCTTCTTTTATCTTCCTGGCACTGAGCATGCTTAACACAACCTTCAAATGACTCTCAGACTGGAAATAAACAAAATAATTTTACAAATAACAGATAACCTCAACTTTAGATGGTGTCAGTGAGGAATGTGTGATCTGTAGGATTAAAATATGTTAAAAACTTGAACAAATTCAGCAGAGACATGCTTTTTTTTTTTTTTTTACACTTTTCTACGAGTGAAACATTGATTTAGTTTGTTTAATATTTATGCTATTGTCATCAAAATTTAATTAATATGACCTCAATATTAATGGTAACACTCTCAGCTTAACAGCTTACATATTTTCAAACAGCTGTAAAATGTATTTAAAAATCGAAAAGCATATTTAAGACAAATGTACAATGAAAGCTTTCTCGACGATGAGCTCACCTTAAATCTGGTCTGATGAATCTCCTCTGGTAATGCTTTCCCACACACCTCTGACAGCCACCGAGACAGAGCTTCACGACGCGACTGATGATAGCTGTAACTGTTATAGTCCAAACCTGTCACAGTAAACCAACAAGCACTTAATTAATAAAACCAATTCTATTTGACCTACAAGCAGCTCCGCTTGATTACACTCCCATTCGAATTTAATTCTACTTTTCTGTTAAAGATACTCACACTTATTGATTATGTATTGATTTGATAATGAAGATAAGATGAAACAAGTCTGCAACAATATTGAGGATTTCCTTGTTTCTTTGTTAAGATTGATAGGGGTTTAACATCATACTCATAGGTATTGCACTTATATGACGAGGAATTGTGTACATCATGCAAAACATTACTTAAATATGGTGGAAAACCGAGGCAAAAACCTTGTAAAAATTACCCCCGTGATTGCCGGAGCCACATTGTAGGACCCACTCATATTTGGTTTGTTTGTTTATTCAGAAAAAAAGAAATAATTACATAATAAATGGTATGGTTCGAAATAAGTCAATACGACTATACCTGTTGTCATAATGACTATACCTGTTGTCATAATGACTACACCTGTTGTCATAATGACTACACCTGTTGTCATAATGACTACACCTGTTGTCATAATGACAACACGTGAGGTTGACAGAGGGATTTGAACCCATGACACGATACATCAAAGAAAGATATCCACAGTGTAAGCACTCAGTTTATTCCGCGGCAAACTACTCTTCAACACTTTGGGAATACAGCCTATTGGTTAATTAATACTGATATCAGAGGCATATAAATAAGAATGAAGTTTTACCCATCATTGCTTCCCTATCCAGTCCAGGTAGATTTCCCCACAAGGCTACACACAAATTATAAACCATCTCAATGTGTGTCAAGGTAGATAACTCTGGATGGGAACCTAAAACAATTGAAAAATTATGCATGTACAAAAATTAAACATTAAATACATGTCTGAGCGATTGATATTTGAAGGGTTTCACAGAAGTATGATAATTAGATATTAATGTCTTTATAAATCAGTCAAACTTCTGGTTTGTTGTCAATAATGTTATTACATTTCTAAGACTGTATATCATTTTATCTACATATTATTTTAGAACAAGAACATTTTGATTTTCTCGCAACGTTACCTGATAGTTCCACATCCTTCTTCATTCTCTGAGCATATTGATGTAAAGCTGTAGGTCCAGGACCCAAATAAAACAAGGGTGAACCGGACTCTTCATTATATACAGCATTCTCCAACTGAATTTCCAAGCCATGCTGGTGGTTGTTCTGTCATAAAGAACAAATAGAAATATGTATAATAGCACACGGTCCATCAGTTTGTTGTTTTGTTGAATTTTATAGAATCAATTTTGTGTTTGACTTTTGTTTGTTTGTTTGTTTGTTTGATTGGTGTTTAACGTCGTACTCAAGGGTATTTCACTTATATGACGACGGACAA
>JAQQZZ010136875.1:0-13416 GCA_030265115.1 Mopalia vespertina | reverse complement strand
AGTGGAGACATAAAAGTTAACAATATAGATCACTCAACTAACAGACCGCTGTCTTGTTTCACAAAGTTACTGAGAATCTAAGAGGTAGTCTTAGTTTAGTTTGTCAATTTCTTTATGTTCCCTGTAGACAGATGTAGAGAATTGCAATATTCTATATCCCTTGCTATCATCAATGTAACAGACCGAGACGACAGGGGAGACAACACACTCTCGAAAACGTCAGCTCTCTTAAGGGCAGGTCAGAAATTATCACAGTTACGGCGACTATACACTTGCTAATAAATGGTTCTGGTCATATACATGTAGTATCATTATTGATCTGAAGATATATCGCAGAATAATTAGTACATGTAGCCATTCACCTAAAAAGCTATAGTACTTGAGGTCTTGAAAATCCTGGAAATAAGCGACACAAACTTGTCGTCGCTGATAAGTCTCATACTATATCTAACTTCAGGCAATAGGCGACTCCAATTCTAAGATGATTCTCAATAAAAACCGACGGCGCTCTTCCTACAACTCTAACCATCAAACACTCAAAATGTGAGATTTTAGTTTTATTGCAAATTCAACATGCTGAGATATTGATCACAAAACCACGGATAACCCGATAAAAAATATTTGAATCAGATGACTCTTAAGTGAGAATAATTTACACATTATTGTTCTATGTTAAAAGCCGATTCAGATTATTTATATACAAATGTTGCAAGTATATACAATTACAATGGTAAAACGTGAAAATAATTCATTGAGGATTCTTAATTTAACATTAGCGGATTAATCGACCCGCAATTGGGACATTTACCGTGCATATTCATGTTCCTATCAAATAATCCCAACACAGCTTCATGAATGTGCTCACTCGTTAACTGATGAAGTCCAATCTGTCAAAAACTGAAAAGAAAGTTGGTGAAATATTTCAATGAAATTTATTTGCTTTATTTTAAATAAAATTTAGATACTTTGTATATGTATTTGTTCAATGAGGGATTATTTCGCAGAATAATATCTTCTACAGAACTACTTTTTGTATGTTGACAGAAGTAAATTGGAAGTTTCCTTTGATTGAACTCTGAATAGTGATTGGTTAGGTATGGGGGACTAAATAAAAGGAAGAAACAACAAATCATTTATAAGATACCAAACAAATACAACTGCCAAGATATGGTTTCGACACAACGGTTTAAAGAGAAACATGCCGAACAAACGTGCGAAAATGTTGAGAGATTTCACAGAGGACATTCAGAGTTACATTCTAGTTTTGGTGATTTCCCCTCAAGGAAGCTCTTTAAGCAAATAGTGGCCTGGAGGTAATAAAGTGATATCAGATTTGATGGACATGTGTTTTTTGGGTGAGGAACTAACAAATGAACTCAGATATCACCATCATAACCAAGATTTCTATATTAAGACAATTTTGAGTAACCCAATTGTAGTAAAAACGCTCCCTGGATTATTAATGCAGTATTACCCGTCCTTTTTTTTATCACAGTTTTCGAACTAAGATAGATTTTTTGTACCACTATATTGTGACAGATTCTTCAATTCGTTGAAATTCCCTCGGGCTACCAAAACAGAACTACTTCATTTAAGTTGTATCGACCCGTGTAACAACAAATCTGTCATATCAGATATCAATGGACCTTCTGTTGAATTATGTTTGTGCGACTTGAATAAACACAATGTACACGTATCAATGTGTTAGCATCTGTATAGACTGACTAACTACGGCTTTCTTCTTCACCTTTGAACATATGCCATAAGCAGGTATGTGTCAGTTAACAACCATTATATTTACATGTGTGAAAACTTCAAATAAATCATTTTGTTCAAATTCCCCAAAACAAAATAACTTAAGTTCGAAGAAGTGATAAAGGTCACAAATTCATAAAGCAGGCGCCGGGCTAGCGCACTTGGGGCAACAAACAAAACGACAGCCCACATGCAAAGCATATAAGTAAATGACCAGAATTACAACGGCAGTAACGTTAGTTTAATAACTATACATTCAAACACATAAGACAAAAATTAACATAGGGACTTACTGATAAAAGACTTAACGTTTTGAAATGTGAATGCAAAAAAATTTAAAACTGGATTAGATGACGTCACTCCATGTTGCAAGTCTATATCTGATATATTTAATCTGCTGTAAGCGGCTAATATTGGATTTGAACGGCCGGCATCGGGGCGAATTGTCTGTTTTGTTTGGCGATGACGGAAAATCTATTATCAGTCTTAAAATTGCACCATCAAAAGCACGTAATATATTGCACTTTGTGGATTAAGACAGATGACTTCTAATAATCTTCGCCTTAGATAATTAGCTGACATTCTGGGTTTTGTGTTAACATTTTTGTCAAATAGAACAGAAGACTTCAATTCTCTATCGATTTAAGCTTATTGGTCCAGATATTAATTTCGTGACTTAAACGCTCAAGCTATTGCAAAGAGCTCATGCCTTGCACAAACAAAACGTGATGCAATGTATTGTTTTTTTTGTATGCTAAGCCAGTGCAAAAGAACACCAATTGATTGGTTAATGGGCTGATCATAGGCACGTGATTATCAACGGCTCCGAGGTTAATCCTTGAAGATAAGATTTACTGTCCATTGCATTTAGAAAAACTAATTCCAATAATGAAACTACTCAAGACGGTCTTGTGATAATTTATTAGCGATTTTTATCGCTTCAAGGTGTTAATTCAAGGTGTTAATAAGAATCTATCAATCGTTTTTTTTTTCAATCCTTGAAGACAAGGTTCACTGCGGCTTTTAGAAAAACTAATATCAATACTGAAATTGCCCAAAAAGGACTTGTGGCAATTTATTTGACCAGAAATTCAAGGTGTTTCTTAGAATCGGCCAACCGTTTTATTAATCCTTGGAGATAATATTCGGTGTACATGACGTTTTGTAAAACAAATTCCAATATTGAAATTGCTTTAGAAGGATCATTTTTAGCGATTTTTATAAGGAGTTTAAGGCTTTAATGATAATTGGCTTTGTTGGCAGTTTATCCCTAATGGGAGACCAAAGTTGTGACCGAATGTGCCATCTCTTCAATAGTGTACGCACCATGTGTGAAGCTGGTCAAATGAAGCAGAAATATTGCGATAACAAATATAAGTGTTTTTTATGCTAAACGTGTCTTAAGGATCAGGTAAAATGTCTTTATTAAACACACATGGATGACATTTTTTTTTAAGGCGTGTCATTTATTTAAAAACAAATCTATGCTAAGTTTTTTTTACAGAGATTGGATTGACTGAGTTAGAAAAATTTGTAATTTAAAAATTATAACTCTTGCCCTATAGACAGCGACATTAACATTCCTAGCGCATGCTATTCTTGAAGGTGTGCGTTACAGGTTAATACAATTGGAAAGTTTTATAACATTGGTTCCGACACGTTAAAGATGTTTGTTTCCCGGGAGCAATTTGGAGTTGGAACTTTAACATGGAGGTCTATTTTAGATCAGATTTCATGACACATTTAACGCAATACTGCACTTAAGTTATGAAAAAAACATTTACCCATTGTGCCATAGTTTGATCACTTAACGATATAATGGGATCGTTTTGATGACACATGACTCGATTTTGTACGTTTTATAACCTAGGTTCAGATTTTGGTTTCCCCGAGTAAATTTGACAGTAATATTAACCTGGAAGTCGATTATATGCTGGATTTGATGTCTCAATAGAACATTATGACATCAAACGTATGAAAAACATTTGTTCTTGGCTCCATATTAAGGTAAGATTACGAGATAATGGGTTCGCTTTGATGTCAAATAACGCGATTTTATGTTTCACCGGATCTTGTTTCCAATATAATGTCCAATAGTGCCTCAATGATTTCTATTGTGAAAGTTGGAGAACTACATTTAGCCTAGTCTGTGTGTTAACGACACAGATTATTGTATGACATAAAATGCTGGATATGTTTTAAGGAAATCAAATGGAATCCGGTCTTGAAACTGTTATTTTGTCGTGGAACAGTTCATTGCTTCGCGTAAAAGCTTCGATGATTTATTGTAAGAAGAATAACGGTTCATCTTAAAACGTAGTAAAGATATATTTTTAAGTTCAAGATTCTCCCAAATGAGCCGGTCGTTAAACTATTCTGGCCTTTGAACACTTTCATTGCCCCGAGCGAAATCTTCGCTGGTTCATTTCTAAAATATTAAGGTTATAACGTTCTGGTTACATTAACACGCAGTCGAGATATATAACGAACAAGTGTAGAGTTAGAAAAATGAATACGTTTACATAGAATTGAACCCGATACCTGTGCCGCACAATTTCCAAACTCTCCCGAATAGGCTACAGAGTCTCTATGTCAAGCATAATGACACTGTATTAACACTTTTTTGTTTTAGATATTCCCCCAAATTATGTTTGTTTTTGATGAAATTCTACAATCAGGTTTTGGGATATTTGTATAGAAAAACAAACACTTGTATGCATTCGCACAATATTGACCGACTAGGAACTCCGCTAACTTTCTACCGGCCGAGTCTTACGACAAAATGGTCCGAATTCACCGCCCATATCGAACCAGTGTGTCGGATTGATGACGTTTTCATGTCAGAGATACAATTAGAGGTACTTTCTATTCAGCTGAAAATAAAACCAAACTTAAAAATTTAAAACAAAAACATAAAAAGGTTTCTCCATATAAAAATATATCTTTTACAATGTTTTTCATAGCAGGGTTTCTTAACCTTTGATTAGTTTTATTGGAACCGATCGAAACTCGAACGCGTACATCAACTAAGGTATGAAGTGGATAAGAAAAACACTTACATGGAACTATTTACAAAGCTAAACACATTTTGGCTCGAAATGTGACATTTTAGACTGCTTACTGTGTCGAATAATACTGCAGATGTAGTGCGGGCGTTTGGAAGGGGGCAACAACGAGCCGATCTGTTAAAGTTATGATAAAAATAAAATGTGACTTTCGTGTCGAAAATAATCTCATCATAGAGTGCTTGGTAAGTAGTAATACAGGTCTACAGGGAGACTTAAGCAGCCTTGGACAAAACAATTATTTATTTGTGTGTCCGTCTCAATAGTCGATATTTTCCACATAAATCATGTCTTTGCTGTCACCATGTAATATGTTCAGTCAGTTGTGCAATGCGTAGGCTATTTCTTTGGGAAACGATCTGGCATAGTTCGTATGTAGCATATCAGCCTTAATGCTGGTCCGTAAAACCACATGATGCGGAACTCAACCCCAAGGAATGAGGGAAATATGTTTTATTTAAATATTTCATCTTGAAAATAGTCATCTCAAGTCAACCGTCAAATCCATATACGATTTCCCCACATCTAATCTGGACACGATTTTCTCATCAAATCATCTCCCTTGAGAGAGCTCTTCAATCAATCTGTCACCCGAGGGTAATATAGTGATATCTGGTTTAGTGTGTGTATGCTTGGTTGGTAGCGAAACTGTCAGATAAATAAAATGGGAACTGCCCACGATTAGATTTTTATTTTATTATTTCAAAGGACTTGGTGGACTAAACCATGCAAAAAAAATAAACTACGATTATTCATCGATCTCTACAAAGCAAGGCTCCACGTTGAATGACTCGTCTGAATCACTCTCTAAGATTAGAGATAGGTTTCAATTGCTTAATGTATTTCTCTCAACGATAGTTGTTGATTTATGTCATCTTCTAGACTGGCTGTTTATCAAATTTCTTGAGTTCAGTTTTCTGACCACTTATATGTTTTTCTACTGTCAATAATGTCTTGCTGGATCCCTTGGTCGATTTTCAGAACACCCGTTGTATTTAGTGTCTTATGCAGAAGAATATAAATCTGTACTATATATATGTATATATTTATGGAAAGCGTGAATACTCAGGATTATACATGTGTGAATGTGGTGAAAATCCAATCATAATTTCTAAAAAATATTGCAAAATGAGTAAATGTCAAGAGGAAATTTTTTTTGCATTTTTCATGGTTTATTTCTCGAAGTGCAATAACGATAAGACTCAATAAATTAGTTGACCAAGTAGAACAGTCCTGAAGCTAGTAAACGGTGCCTCATTTTTTAAAACATTTTGATTAGAACGATCCCAGTGGATTTTTTTGTCTATCCCAACTTGGAAAGTCTTATAAAAATGTAAATTACAACTTTCAGAAAACATTCAAGGCCGAACTTCTAAGACCTTTAATGCATCGACCTTGTACAGAACTAACACTGTTTCATATAAATCATCTTCATTGTAAATCATCTCCCCTAATCAAGTCTTATGTCTCCACGAAGTTTTAGAGTTTCACGTCAGGACACATCTTGTCTCGAAAAGTTGATTGTAAGCCATCTCTTCACATTTTGTGACCTGTTTTATCAACTTGACTGTATTTAGTCATAAATGTGGTACAAACGTTGTTGTTGGTTTTTTTTAACCGATAATGAATATTACAAGAGGCATACTATTGATAAAACGATAGAGGAACTGATCTGCTCAGCGACTCGGATGATAGCGGATTTGTATTGTGTTTGATTTATTAACCGCATTGTTAATGACGACCATTGAGTTAGGACTCAAGGCCAGACGCCAACTTCATCTGTCATGATCTACTTTGGAAAATTGTTGGTTTTAACAGAGTGACACTTGGAGATGTATATTTTGAAATATATAGGACAAGGAATGACCAGAAGACCATTGAACTAGGACTATCAAGGCCAGACACCAACTTGATCTGTATTGATTTAGTTTATAAAACTTTTGGTTTTAACAAATTGGCAGATGAATCTTTTTCATATTTTGAATGTTACCGGGCAAGGAATTTTTTTTTATCTTGACAGCTTGTGTCGCATTATTCATGAACTTTTATACAAATGTTAATTATTAAAATATATAATATGAATAATTGTTATCTTTGTGCTGGTTTAGTTGGCTTTGTTGTCCACTGATCTCTTTAATCCCCTTTCACTGAGGCTCACAGTTTCAATGTCGCCTTTTATTGGTTGTAACTTGGACGAGGTCTCTCCTGGGTTTTCCATCAATAATGGACAGTTAAATATTGAGCCTACTGTGAAACACGACCACACCAACAAATAATGGACACTTATAATTATTTTAATGGAACTCAAATGTTCCAATAATCGGACAAATTTAATCAATTTAACCAAATATCTGTCGTATTTTTGTATTGGTATGTGTTGACTGGTTGCGATCAGTTATGTGTCTAAGCAAATGTGACGAGCAAGTGTTGATTTAAATATCTGTCGTTATTTTGTAAGAGGAAGAATTTTCCATTGGCTTTTAAGCACTGGTTGCAACCAGTTGTGTATCCCAAAAAGGAAAAATATCGACCTCTCGGCATTGCATGTGTTAAATTAGCCGCATAATGGAAATAAGTAGATAGCCTCATTAGGGCAATTACCACTAGGAAGATTACTGATGTGGAATGATTTCTGAAGTCAGCAGGGTCATTCATCATATTGTTTTCCCGGAATAAGATCCTTTCCTTTGCTAGGAAATTGTGACATTTATCACTTTCTATTTAGTTCGTCGGACTACACTTTTTACTTAAAGTCAGGGAATTTCTCAGATTTTCTTTGGAGATTTGTTCCTAACACCGCTCTTAACACCGTACGACACCACAGAGAACAGTTTGCCGATACAAAAAAAAATCTGGACTAAACACCCTTCTTAAGTCCTAACGTTGACCATCTTGCAAAGAAACAATGATTGGTTATTCCAGCGTTAGACTTGACTATCAGGTGTCCGGACAAACCTTTTGAGCTGAAAGGTGTGACTCTCTTCAATCGCAACGTGATCGGCATGCTTTTACTGTCTGCCAATAAACACCTCAATAAATATGACATGTGTCTGATCATCAAGGCGATATTAGTAATGTTTATCTTTATTGCCTTGACAACTAGTACTGGGGGCATTGTGTCGCCATGGTAATGTATATATACTAATGTTAAAATCGCTTTGTCCTGTGATTGTCCTGTCTTTGTCCCGTTTTGTCTTTGTTTGTTGTCAGTGGAGCCGAGGGTGGTTTCCTTCATACATTGGGCTGGAACGCCGTCATGTGAGTGAAATAACCTTAAATACGGTGTAAAACCCCACATAAACTAACAAACAAACCCTGGACAGCTGTTAAGTCATAAAAGGAAGTGTTCTTAACGGTCGAAGGCCTATGATTTTCTTTAAGAAAAACCTTTATTGGAGGTGAGATGTATGATTCAAATACAACAGAGGTCCCAATCATGTTTACAGAATTGACCAGAAAAAGACCTTCTCTAATCTATGTCTGTTTTAAAACGCGTTTGTTATACAGGGTTTTATGATTGAAACATAAAATTACAATTAAAATTAAGTTTACTGAAGGAATACGGCTGTATTAAAACGAGTTCTTCAAAAGAGTAAATTGTTTGAATTCATTTGTCAAACAGGACTTAACAAAAACGAAACGAACAAAAAAAAAATCGAAACTTTTTTTGGCGCATTAAATTTATCGGACAGTGTCAAAACTCGGATCGAAAACGTTGGTAAAAAATGGAACGTTTTAGCACATTTGTCATACAAGACAGCAAAGCAAAACAAATCACTTAATGAAGATAGATCGTTATTTTATATTTCCCCTTTAGCTGATACAATTTCTTTTAAAATGCGATCCTTTTTAATAGCGATATATTGTTTGAGATACACACGTGGGTTGTATAAAATAAATTTAAAACACAACAAATGAGCTTCTCCACGTAAAGGTTTACTTCAGGAGCTTTCGATCCTCATTGCCCGGACCGTTCGCAAGGTAGAAACAATAGTGCTGCCAGTTGAGAAAGGCCCTGGACACGTGTCGGAAGGTTTTATTGTTGATGAATCATTTATCTGAGATGTTTATTTATTGGCCCTTCTAACTGGTCAGGTTAATTTATTGAGGGCCGAAAGCTCCTTTAATAAATAATTACGCGGAGTATGTAACGTATTTTAATGTATTTACTGTTTTATGATGTTACGAAATTATGCCGACAACAGATTTTAATCTTGACTGTTCATGTCTAGTTAGTGCATAGTTATTTGGCGTCTGGTTAATGTATTGTCTCTCTCTCTCTCTCTTTTGAAATCAAACACTTTATTTCCTTTCATCTTCTCCTCATTTAGTTAGTTACGGTCTTCGTTTCCTTAGAGCTGTCAAATTTTATTTATTTTTAACTAGAACCATCCTTCGCGATCATAAAAAAAATCTTATGTGATTCTCTGTTGATTGACAATGGTTTTAGTGTACACTGCAGGTAACAGAGGTCGGCATGAGAGGGAAAACATCAATCAACATAAAAAACAAGTGAATTAAAATGTCACATCATAGGATCGCTGACCTATTCTAAGATGCTGAAGCCATTTTAAATTGAGTTACATTTGAGAGAACGAAGCTGCGTTGAATTCAATCCTAAAAAGTTTGATTTTGTTAGATATTGACTGCGTGATTGTGTTATTACAGGAAGGAAACGAAAACACAATTGTATTGGTCATTCTTAATAAAGATAACATCCAAGGAGTTTTTTCTTTGAGGAATTTCTCATAAATTGAAACGGTGAGACTCGTATCTTGTTGCAAACTTTGTGTGACAGAAGAACCCGATTCACCAATTAGAAGACAAATTATTTTGGTGGTTATTCGTCAAAAAGATAATATGTACCATAAATAAAACCACTGTATCCCAAAGACACCGCATTCCGGGAAGTTGCCCAAGAAGTCGACGGGAACATACGTCCCAAATGCACTTATTGAACTGTGGCTCGTCGCGGTTTAATCCGCATCTTTAATCGGTGGAATTTTGGAAGCAAATCTGAACTGCCATTAAATATTCATTTGTAACATCACCAATTGAAGAATTTGTATTCTTCTCCAACTGGACTATTATCAGAAGTTCTGGTGTATAACAGGTCATCAATTATGCACATGTTCACACACTATATAGAGTCTGGGTTGCCGAGTCTATACGATAAACTAATAACCTATCTGACAATCAGCGTTAACCTGATTACGTCCGGTTCAGCAGATCTTCAAAGAGACAAGTGCTGGACGTATACAAACTTGTAAAATCAGTTTAACCGCTACGCTCTCAGACTTTTAAGTAGCTTCTAATTTTATTTGTCCACGGAGTATAGAAGGGTTAATCTACAGAACATTCATAAAATATCTCCAGACCTCTTTTGAAATTGAATTACATAACAAAAGACATCGCAGGAATTCTCCAAAATTGGTTCCAGACGGTGAATAAAAACCACTGTGCTAGAAGGATAATTTAGCGATTTGTCAACTTATTCAAGTAATGTTTGGTGAGATAGAGAAATGATGAAGTTCCCAGATGAACATAAATCGATATATAAAAAAGCTGAGCTGAAAGACAATCATATGGTTAAATCGGCGTAGTTACAGAGGAGTCTGTTGTATATCGGGTCATTTAATGTCGTGTCTGATGGGATTTCTCCAGACATTGATTTATTTAACTAGGGTCGTGGGTTTGATTCTCGGACGGGTTTCAACCTGCAAAATTTTCTGAACTGGAATCGGTTCAAACTAAGAAAGCGTTATCCCAAAAATAACGAAAATACTGTTAATCTTTACTTTCTAAAAGACACAAAAAATATTCATTAATTTATTTAGTTAAACACTGTTCACAGTGTGCTTGAGTTTAGTGACAACAAAGAAAGTCGAATCTCGAAAGTTACCATTGATAGATAGTAAGAAATGTGGCCTACGAGGGAATTTTGTAACAATGTTTTCTGGAATTATTTTTACCGCATGGATTCTGGTTTTACGATCAATCAATTCGTCAGTCATAGACGATATCAATTTCTATACACATGGACATAAATTAATATTTAAGTGTATATTTTCATATCCTAATAATACCATTAAGTCTACATCCGGTTTTTTAATTTTTTACATATAGCAGTTCATTTTCCACATATATTTTCGGGAAAATTAATAAATAGCTATTTTTATTCATCTTGCCTTACACCAGGAAATTTTCAAATCTCGATTTTATCTGACTTAATCTATCATTATCTTGACACCACCAAATGGCCATTTTTGTTCACCGGAAGTTACATTTCTCAGACGTTCTGTTATATAACTGGACCCGTATTCATAAAGCTACTTAAGTATTTCTTAAAGTTGAGAACTATTTAGCCAAATTTGATCATGAAAAAAGGTTAAATGTGAAATAATAGTTGACATTGCATAAATTTTACTTATAATCTTTCATTTAGGACCATACAAAATTAAGCAATATGATGTTTAGGTATTTAAAATGATGTTTGAAAATTCGCTAAGTTTTTCTTAACTTTAAGAAATACCTAAGCAGCTTTATGAATACTGGCCAAGGTCTTCAATTACGCCGATTCGGGTTCGTCGGTTGGACGATAAATGAAGAAATTCTCTGCCGATCAGCGTAAACCTCATCACGTCCAGTTCGGTAGATCTTCAAAGAGAGAACCACCGGACGTACACGAACTGTACAATCAGGTTTAGCGCTATGCTCACAGATTTTTGAGTGGCTTCTGACTTCATTTGTCCACCGACTGCAAAATGTGTTGATCGACAGAACGTTGTTTTGATCACAACTATTTGTGACTGGCAGGAAGGACCTTGCGTTGTCCGGGAAAATTAATCTACAAACTTAGGCAGTTGGAATATATAAATAGGTCCTCGTCTTTCCGTGTTTTCCTATCTAGATATAATTTTGAAACACCATCAAAATAATGTGCATTTCTTTATTTTTAAAAATATCAGTTTTAGCGGTCTTTTCAAAATTATAATCATCTTTCTATTTACGTTAATTGATTAATTTATCATTGAATGGCACATTGTTAATCTCGCTAATTGATTATCAAAGACACATATTAAATTGTAACATTTTTTAGATGTGAAATCAACGATGTATTCATGCCCTTCACAACACAAAACATGGTTTTTGTAAACTGTGAATGTTTAAACACATTTGCCGTACAATGCTTTACAAATTTTAGACAACACATTTTTTTAAGGAGGGATGTCAAATGTATGACGTCTGGTATAAAGGGAAATGTTTGAACGCAGTTTTCAAACAAAGCAGCATAGCAAAAAGAAAACCCAGCGCTGATGAGAACCCATGATTTTATATTTCCCTTTAATTGTTAAAACTCGTGTTTACATGCGAACCTAGTTTACAGATGTTACGGAAGTGTGTCCGCCAACAGATTTGTCATCTTGACTGATCATTTATTGAAGTGAATTATTGATGATTTATGTGCGTTTCTTACTTGTCAGCTTAATGCATTCACTCTTCGTTGGATTGAAATCAAAACCTATATTCACAGCCAACTTTTGCAAGGACGTTAGCAAAGGTCATCTTTTCAGAGGAGCTGGTCAAAATTTGGTAATTTTTTTGTCAAGAGCCCGCCATTTATTCGGGAATATAAAACGGCTACTATCGCTCTTGCTAGTTAATGTTTTGCGTCTCCTGGAAGTACAGACCGACTCGAGAGAAACAACATCAATCAACACTGACAGTAAAGTGAGGTAAATACAAGGCCGTACTACAAGGTACAGGGGCTCGTGTGAGTCCTTGTGAGACAAATAGTTCAACTTCAAATCCTAACCCAGAATTATCGTGTTTGTTTTCTATAATTCTCAAATTTTGCTTGCAAATACAAAACTTTTTGTCCTTTCTCCAATGCAACCTACAAGCAATGTATCCAGTTAGCTGTGATTGGATAATATCGATATCGTTCGGGAGTCATTTCCATTGACAAACAACTTACGCCATTATCCAATCAAAGCTAACCGGATACATCGCTTGTAGGTCGTACTGCAAGGCAGATTTTTAATACTGAGTGATCCGGCTTACTAATCATATTTCGATGGGCAGCTCACTGGTTCGATTCCGTCTGTCGACCTTACGCGATGTGGCTCCGTCATTCACCAGGGTGGTTTATACAAGGATTCCTTCCGGTATCCACCGTAGTTTACGGGACTGTATCCAGTTATCCTGCGTTTTTTTTTGTAAACGACGATGCAGGCGACGATTGGTGTTCAATGCTTTTTTTGTGTTCACTGATGCGTGACTCGCATATTTCATTCTCCTTGCAGCACGGTAGGGGGTAGTTAAATCTCTGCCATACTTTCTGAGAAGTCATATTTTGCCATTGTGTGCAGTTTGCTATTTCTGCCAAGGTATTTAAATACTTTCTTTAACGTATCGGACGGGTATGCATTTGTATCATTAAACACCGCTGAGTCCCCGGCTTATTATAGTCCAGTCATAAACAAACGATGGGTGAATATTTCCCGCCGCTTGGCGACTTTCGTCATAAAACTACACAGGTATTAATCTGTAGCTTTACAGGTTTTGAATATTGACATATCGATAACAGTAAGTC
>JAQQZZ010136864.1:0-13416 GCA_030265115.1 Mopalia vespertina | reverse complement strand
AAACACAACTCGTCTCCTTAACCATGTCAGTGATGAAAAATACAACTCGTCTCCCTAACCATGTCAGTGATGAAAAATACAACTAGTCTCCCAAAACATATGTCAGTGATGAAAAATACAACTCAGTTTCCAAAAATTATATTTCAGTGATAAAAAATACACTCCAAAAATATATATCTCAGTGAAAAAAACTACAACTGTTCTCGAAAATATAATTTATTTGAAAAAAACAAAAATGAGAAAGAAAAAAGAAGACTACTGTCGGCGTTATTGTGGAAGTTTATTAGGTAATTCGTTTGCCATTTCCGATTAAGGATACGATCGAATATAAAACACATGCATCAACTGGAACACTATCTCTCTTGTCACGATAAAATTACCTCTTCAGAAAAACTGTGTAAATTCTACAATACGTTCACAAGCTTGCCTTTGATCCGTGTTTTTTTTAGAAATAATGTAAAGCTTATCGTAGAAGTCTCTTAGAAGAACCTCCGGGAATCCCATAAATTATAAGTCTTTGATAAAAGAAAAAGAAAGACAATTTATTAAATTGGTTATATACGTCACACGAACACAGGAGATAAAATGAAATACAATAGATTCAATATTTAATTCGCATTCGAGTCGGGGAAAGGGGGGAGGGTAAGAAAATAATACCACATACACACATATACACTGCTCGATCTTGCGTTGCACCAACGTGTATAGTTAGAGAGATTGAAACAGCTAGGTGATATTGATTGTGTGTGTATCACAATGTACATTCAACAAAACAAGATGTCAGACAATCGCTCTAAGTCTGTTGTGCTACAGAAAACCCATTGAGACACAATGAGCCAAGACTTGAACTGGTTTCATATTATAAACGTTTACAATAAACCGGTATATCGAATCACCAAAAATCTTTGTGTTGTTTTATTGGAGTCCATTTGTTTTTTGTGTAATTCTGATCGATTGGTTGTAATGTAAGATTTCGTCATGAAAACAGCTACTTTACAAGGAACGTGCACAGTACTAGAAAAATTTGGAGTTAAAGGGTTTGGATTCCGAATCAACGCGGACATTACCTTTAACATTTACGTAATATAAAAGACAGATATGTACCTCTTACTTTAGATTTTTAGTTGTTCGATTGGGGTTTAGCGCCGTGCTGAAGATTATTTCACTCATATGTCGGTGGACAGGCCCAATGGCTGAAGCTATTCACCTGCGACGCCACTGGCAACAAACAAAGACAATATAGGGCAATCACAAGACGCAGCACAAAGACCACATCTCAAACGGATCGGCTTCTTGTTGCCTTTAGATCCCAGAGCACCAGGGCAACATGGAGATCTTTCCTAACCGCCTTCTCTTACTGAAATTAAAGTATAACGCCCTTGTCCCAGTTTTGGTGATACATATATTCCTAGACTAGATGAATCTAATACATGATATATAATTAACTCGCTCAACACATGGTGCTCCATATTGCGGTCGTTCTATTTACTGTTCATTTGACGAAAGCAATATCATTTGAACAACCTATACAATGAAATCTCGCAATCGGTTAAACCCCGCGAGATTCTCGTTAATGTGGTATATCTTCACATCGTTCGATCGTGATAGATGTATCAATATGCACCAAAAGGGTTGATTTTGTTTACTGGAAGCCTTTTTACCGGCGTATGCACACCATCCATCCACACGCTTAAATAAACTTCAACGAATTTCATGTCTCAAGAATACACAAATTTAGTGTAGGAGTTCATTATACTCTGAATCCAACCCAGCTGGAAACTGTGAATTCTCAACACAACTCAGACTATGTTCAGAAAATAACAAGGGGCACCATGGCGACGATTGAGATAATGTACGCAGTTCGTTGGAGGAAGTTTAAGAACGCTGTCTGAAAAGGATCCCAGTGGTCCTTATCAGTAACCGAAGTACAGGACCGTCCTGTTTCTATCAAAATGTCTGCCAATGTTATGTGAGGCTAAAATAAACTTTTATCGACCCGAACGTCTTGAGACCAATGTTGAGTATCTTACTTCCTGCTATGTGTCATTTAATCTATCAAATGCCAAGAACAGTAATAAATGGATCGAATGGTCTTTCGACAGAAAGGAAATAGAGCCAGGTATATTATTTAAGCCAGTTGTTCTATTGTAATTGATGTATGGTACAAACGATAGAGGAATCGATGCTCTCTAACCGACACTAATCACACCCATCATGTTATCTTTGATGAAACATCGCGCTACACTTTCGAAAATTGGGGTCTGTTCGAATTTTTTATGACAATGTATTCAAAGGCCGGTTGCTCAAAGCGTTTTTCCTAGCCTATTTACGTTTGACGTAAGATCGCTTTGTGAAACAAGAAACGGATACCAGGCCGAAGCTAGAATCAACAAATGCCCATCTTAGCGAGCCAAGCTTAATTAAAACAGGGTTGTATTGACCTTGCCTCAATAGACATCTTTATCATGCTATCTGCGTCAACTAAGGGCACATAACCTCGGTGTGCGCTAAAACGTCGCTAATTGGGAGCATGCAGAGCGTGCAATGGCGGATATGTCCCAATCAGAGTCGAACACATGAAAATGGGTCATAACATGGATGTCTAGCGTTATATCACATGGTGTCTCTACGCGTTTATCACTGTTGATATACAACGTGTTCGGAAGAAAGCGGATGCATCGATAATGTATTTGTTGTGACTTGTTTGCATCCGCCCTTGTACGGTTCAGCTATACTGAAGATGTCAACATTTTTTTTTGGACCTTAAAAATGTATTTTGTATGGATAAAAATCCTTTTCTTGGACAGAATTAATATTTTTTTTGCAATGTAAATATGTATTGTTTTTGTGTTACTATGAGTACAAAATTTGACATTTTGGAGTTAAATTTATAAATCTTGAATTTTGTTCCGCTTTGGCGTGCCATACTAAAACATTTTAGTTTGGTTTTCACTCTCTTTCATCCGTTCAACGCAATTAAAAATAAGTGGAACATTTGCAAGCATTGAAATTGAATATATGTGTTTGCTTTGCGTGTTTGGCGATATATAGTATTCCATATGTCATTAAGTACATATAAATAGTTTCGTCTTCTCAAGAGATATCGGGCCCTCTAGTTAAAGGCAGGTTGTTTGAAGAGTAGCAATGCTGTCTTTACTTTAATTAACTTTCCAACATTATGGAAACGCTTCATATCTTGGTTGTGCTAGTGTCAATTTTTGTTGGAATACACCGCTGTCATATAAGTGAAATACCATTAAGCACGACGTAAAACACCAATCAATCAATCAAGAGATATAGGTCATCTATAACAACTCGAGATAAATATCCATAAGAGTATCTAGAGCACGACACATCTGTTTTCCACTCAATATAGGGAGAATGCATGTCTCCGTCGGGAATTAAAACCGGGACTTGTTGCCTGACTGGACAGCATCCTACTAACTGACCTTCAGAGGCTGGCGATTCAATGACCAAATTTATATCCAAGTAAATAGCTCTATATATATCACACCGACTCATGGAAACTAAAACTGCCTCGTTTGATCCAGATATTATCTACACTTTTGTTTGATGCAAATATTATAAATTCAGATAAGCACAAGTCATTAACTTTGTACACACTTAGATTTACTCAGCTACAAGTTATTAATTAGATGACATTATTTTCATTTTTCAATCTTATCTAACATGATGCATATTGATAAATAAGTGAGTCCCGGTGGAGGCAAGCAAACTTTTCTCATTTCAATTTTTCAGATATATAAGTGAAATACCGATGAATGAAACACGGCTTTAAGCTTCAATCAATCGATCAGTCAATCATTTAATTAATCAATATAATTAATCAATACCAATCAATCAATCAATCGACCAATTAATCAATCAATCAATCGATCAATCGATCAATCAATCAACCAATCAATCAATCAATCGATAAATAAATCAATAGATACCAATCTTAATCTCTTAATCTCTTGCCAACCAACTCACCAATCATCCAGTCAATTAATCAGTCAATTAGTCAACCAATCAACCAACCAATCAATCAATCAACCAATCAATCAATCAATCAATCAACTTTAACAACATATATACCTAAAAAGAGGTTACAAATTACCTGGCCCCTGTATGTTTTTAGATAAGTTTGGAATATAGAGTTATCTGGAATGGTTGTGGAGTGCATTTCTGGGTTAAATATATGACACGCTCCACACCTTCTTTTCGGTTAGCATAACCTCTGCTGTTAGCTGTGAGAAATTGATGGTGAATGGAAGCAGATGGCGTGATGGTGCTGGATTCGATCGAGTAGAATATCTCACTCAACCGTTACTCCGCTCTCCCTGTCAGCGCGTCTATATTTAAATATCCTATTACACCGGGTCGGGAAGAAAAAAATGGAGAAAGAAAATCTTATTGACAAGTAGCATGGCATTATATTTTGTTGACTGGTATAATAATTGATCAATACTTAAATATGACTGAAGTCGGTGCTTGGACTGTCATCCCATGCTGGTATCACAATAGTATGGATAATTAATGAGTTAGAAAAACGCCGCCAAGCTTTGGGAATGTTTAGAGTGTTTACATGAAGCAGTCTAACATCAGTGCTGATGTTAGTTATATCGATTAGTGGACAGCTCTTCAAGCTCGGGGTCTCCACGTAAACAATGAACGGTACACGTTAACCCAACAACGCCATGTAATTTGTGTAATAAAATCACCATTAACAGTTAGAGTCAATAATAGCAAAATATAAAACTCAATAACTATACAGATTTATTGCGGCCAAAAATAGACCAATACCTGGATGCACGTGACTATTTGTAATAAATGGAACACTATGAGCCAATAACACCTGGAATCGTTATAGGGTGTTAATATTTACATACGAGGTTTCAGTTTCTTCACCAGTTAACATACCTTAAAACACATCCACTTTTGTACCTCCAAAACATACTTTTAAATACACAATAATATATTTATAAAAAAAAATCACGATTGTTTTCCGTTTATTGTAACGTAAATTGTAACATATAGTTACGCTGGGTTGTCTTTATATAGCGATCACCTGGTACAACATTTGATGAACTTATTAAGTCCTGATTTTAAAGCCCTGTTACAAATCAATTTTTGTCTGTAAGCAATCAATATTTCAACCGTCATATTTCCTTTCATACAACAGCACCCTTTCTTTGACCCTTCAATGTCGAAAAATGTATTTATGAATTGGAATGAAACTTTGTAGTTGATATAATTGGATCGGACTATCACAGTCAGCCTGTTGTCGACTGGTAATGATTTTCTCTGCACTTGATATTTGATTTATTGCAGAGATGTTATTTGATTCATAAGTAAATAAATGACTGAATTACTATGAAGTTATTGAATGTATCGATCGGTAATCGTCCGTTAATCAATCAGTCAGTTGGTCAGTCAATTAACCACCCACGCAACCAATAAAATGTAAATAAAAAAACCCCAGTATTCCAACAAATCAATCCATGACGCTAATGTATTCTTATTATTTTCAGGGATAGACGATTGATAAAAGCACGCATACGAGAGAAGAAGGGGGCGTATGAGCATGCGTGTAGGCTGAAGAGGGAAGGTCGCCTTGGAGACCAAGATGTCGCCTTATCAATCGAGGATCCAGAATATTTTTCTAGAAATGGACTAAATAAAAACAATCACAGAGTGGTAGGGCATTCAAATAGTTATCCGACGAATTCTCGTGCTTCAAACGAAAGTGATACAAGCAAGAAAAGTAAAAGAAACAGCGAACCGGTGAACAATTCAACAGCAGAGTATGACCGCTCTCCTTACTCGGGTCAGAGGCGACTTCGTCAGGCACCGGATGATTTCATGAGCGTCGGTGTTTATAGATATAAGGGTGAATATACTAACGGCGTGGAGAATGCTGCTTTCGAAATGAAAGAATCTCACGTTGTCAAAGCCCGTACATCAACAGTTGAGACCTCTTGAGAGATGGGTCGATAGACCAATCATTTATGTCTCTGTGATGATATTGTTAATGACATATGTGGCTTTATTTTACAACACGGAATCGATGCATGGAGAAAATCCCCAAACAAAACAACAAACAAACAAACAAACAAACAAAATGCCTAGTGGTAATGTCTTCAGCAATTGTGATGACCTTGATTTGCAAAAATCTTATTACGTGTTTGGTTAACTAATTCAATGGATCGATGAAGTGTATGAAAGTTATTGGAATAAATTCAGTTGTAGCAAGCACTGAGTATTTACGACGAAATCCATTCTGTATATTGTATAAAAGGATCGCATTTGACAGTGATATTTTATAAACAGTTGTTAAATTTGTGAAAAACTTTCCAGATAGACATATCATTCATTTGACAGGGATCGTGTTGTGTTTGTCACCTACACCTCTCTGTTAGTCAGGGCTGCCGGTAAACCAAAAATAGTTCAAGGATACTTGCCTTTTGCGACATGCAAAACGTTTAAAACCATTCAAGTTGAATACCTAAAGTAAGCAGATAAGGCATTTAAGCAAACCAAACTTTTGAGAATCTAGTATAAAGGCAGAAACGGATTGTTACTTTGGGCTGTTGTGCTGGTTTTGTGAAGACTTTCTGGATTGTAAGGCCATTCATTCTTCGGTTTGTGGGCGATGTTCTTCATATCAGTGTTTACGGTAATTGCTCTGACTCCATTTCGGGAAACCAAAATTTACAAGATGGATCCTTAGTCAGTATTTACATCCTTGTTCGAAATCAATGCCAAATATTTGTACGTTTTTCATGGAAACGACAACAAATAAAACAGAAACGGCCTCCGTGATGATGATGGTTACGGTGTGGTCAACAAACCGAAACGTTGAGTCAATCAAGGATTCACTATCTTTTCTGCGGGTTGTGTCTGTGATTTATTATCGAAAAAGTAATTTTAACCAAATCTAGTGGAATATGACGCAAGTGGGGGTGATTAATAATAATTGTTCAAGGTATCTAGAGTTACCTGCATATATTAGCATATTGCGTTTGATATACGAACTAGACCGAAATTGAAGATATGACTATATGTTTCTCCAACGAATTACTAAAATACTAGGCAAATGCTGTAGCCAACTGGAACGCTAAGTAATTTGTAGCAATGTCATGCTATAGAATGATTGCATTAAAGGCGCTTGGTTGTTTTTTGTTTGTAGAAAGGACACAAAAAATACTGTCAGATTTGCTCAATGGCTAAATGGTTACAAGCTCCAAAAACACATTTACGGGTGTGACTTTAAAGGGCTACTGATGTCAAACTTGAATATGAATGCCTGAGATGTAAGTTAAGATGTACTCGAACTTTGGTTAGCGTTGTGACGGTTCCTCTTCATGTCCAACAAATGACTGTTTATTAAAAACTTGTTTTCAATCAAATGAGTTCAGTTGAAACAGCACCTGTTTCTTATATATTCGTTTTTCTGAAGTGCCAAGTGCTTACATTATAATAGTGCATGTGTTTGTTATTTTCCATCACTTATATATAAGCATTGTTTGAGTTTTTGTTCGGATATATGATCCACGCTGTACAGTGAATGAGATTAATGTTATAACATTATTATAACATAAGTTTATTTTTGACAAAGGTTTCTTGTGAAATTAACAGTGACTATCCGAGTCTATCCCGTTATTATACGAATGAATTTCTATATTGAAGACGTCCCTGATACTACAAAATTTTCTTCGTATTGAGATCTCAACTGCCACTTTCACGAAATGGCTTAGGTCCGCCTAAAAATATAGTAAGATTTAAAAAAGGATGTACGTTAGTCACTAACGAAATTTGGTGAGTCTAGTTTAAAAAATATCGCAAGATGAAAAAATAAATTTCATCTTGCGATAAGTCTTAAACCTAGTAAATTTCTAAAGAACTGTTGTAATCCTAGTTAAAAATAACGAAAGATAAAATTAGGATATACGTTAATCTATAACGAAATGGCGTAAACCTAGTGGAATGGCTATACGTTACTCCTAACCAAATGTCGTAAGCTTAATTAAAAATAACGACAGATAAAATTAGAATATACGTTAATCTATAACGAAATGGCGTAAACCTAGTGGAATGGATATACGTTACTCCTAACCAAATGTCGTAAGCTTAATTAAAAATAACGACAGATAAAATTAGGATATACGTTAATTTCTAGCGAAATGTTGTCGACGTAATTGAAAATATTGAAAGATTAAAGTAGGATATACACTACTAGTTAACGAAATATGGTAAGCTTAGTTCAAAACTATGTTGAGACAACTGGGATATACGTTAATCTCAATATTGTTTACGCATAACTTTCAACCAAAACAAAGGTTCAGTTTCTGAATGTGTAAATATATAGTTTTTTGGCCAACCAAAGAGCTGTTAGCGATTTTAGGACAAATCAGTACAGGAAATACATATTCGGGCAGTATCTAACATGCCAGGCGATATTATCCCAGTTACAATGAATTTATATGTATCTTATTTAGCGCTAATTTTATGCACGAAGTTGACCAGTGATGCGCTTAGACAACGGACGTTTCTAAAACATAAGACTTCGTCTTGTACCAGACAAACGTCAATTATCGGGTTTATTTGTTGTAGGCAAAGATAAAGTGATGAAATGTTTTTTGTGACGTTTAGAAAGTTAACATTAACAGTATTTTCGTTATTTTGCGACAACACTTCATTAATTTCAACAGGTTCCAGTTAATAACATTTAGCATACAGGGTGAGAACCAAACGGAAATCAAACCGGCCAGTTAGATCACTCAACCTAACTGTCTTGAGATGGGTATCGTGGTCGTGGTTTCTATTCGCGTGTGAACCCAAAATAACAAAAATATTATGGTAAAGTATTTTGTTTACTGTTCGTCAACCTAGAACGGCTATGAAAACGTTAAGCATGTCAAAATAATAATTTCATGTCTGTTTGTCGCGTTTTTTTGTTGTTGTTTTTTTTTTACATAAATTTTTAATTAAAAATAACTGCACGTTAAATACAAAATTAGTAATTATCTGATATCTGATTGTAGCACAGATATAGTGTTGAAGAGAAACCTATATCTGAACTCAATATAATTGTAATATTGTTATGTTTACATATTTTATTACTCACATAACTGTGATGATCATTGTATTGACAACAGATGTAAATACTATACACCTGTGGCGCAGTCACACTTCCTCGTACCTTTTATACGGTTTGTTTACATAGCACAAATACACAACCTTAAGTGGTTATTAATAAAATACCTCCAATTAAATTACTGTGTGTGTTTATTATTTGCTCAATGTGGTAATAAATAGAGAATATTACACAGTGAAGTTAGAATACCATAAATATTGCTCGCGTGAATGGTTGAAAGAGATAACCCATGAGACGCGAAGCGTCGAATGGGTTATTCTTTCCACCATTCATGAGAGCTATATTTATGGTATTTAAACTTCACTGTGTAATATTTTATTTATTATTATTTATTTACTTTATTTATTACTATTAACTATAAAATCAATATCCATATCGATCAGCTGTAATCCCGCAAATGTCAGAATGAGACTGTGCACTCCATTCAGAATGTCAGAATGAGACTGTGCACTCCATTCAGAATGTCAGAATGAGACTGTGTACTCCATTCGATATTCCTACGCCTGGACGAAATAAAATCATGATGTTTGTCAATGTTGAATGCATTAAAATGAGATCAGTTTTCAAAATTTCTTTTATGTATCTCAATTACATCGTCATAATCTGTATCTGTCTCTCTAACAAGAACTATTTTTGACTAAAAACTCGCATATGCCTGATTCGGTTTTTGCTAGAGCGCGAGGTAGTTGACGCTCAACAGCTTGTAGCACGGCTAATTGAAAGGGGCTGAAAATGCTAGTTTTGTTGCTGTTTTATTTTATTTAAGGTATCACCTCATTTTCTCTGACTTATAATTTCACTATATCTGTGTTTAGTGCAGTGCAATATACACTGAAGTAACTCCCTGACTAGCGGTGGAGTCCTTAATCTGTCAAACTGAAGTGTGCAGACGTCACTCAAAAAATTACTGTAGTCCGGACAGGGTCAACGTTCAGACAGTAATAACAAAAAGTCTTATTACACTGCAGTGAAATATCACTTATATGCGTGAAGAAAATTCTGATATTTCATTGGTATATAAATAATAAATAGTTATATTTGCCATACTTATCCGATGAATTAACGTCTTATAGTATATTGCACCTTGACAGAGTGACAAAAGTGAATCTGAGTATACGGAAGATAGCCTTGATACAACCCCTATTGTAATGAACGCTCGCTATTGTAATGAACGCCTGCTATTGTAATAATGTTTCATTAGGCATATTCGACTGGATGTTTTCGTTTAGCACGCTGAAGCCGTGTTCTACGAATTTTGTTCGACTGGTACATTCGTGAAGTTTCCGTGAGTACGAAACTCCACGAAGTTTTTTCCCGTTAAATCGGTCACGTGTTTAGAAAACATGGCTGTACTCAACGAAACTTCACAAATGTACCAGTCGAACCAAATTCGTAGAACACGGTTTCACCGTGCCTAATGAAAACACCCAGTCGAATGCGCCTATTGAAAATTAATGCCTGATAAGCACACAAGAAGCCCATATTGGAAAACTAAATTAACGTGCTCCACGAAATCGTCCAGTCGAATGCGCCTAGTAACAAACCTTTAAAGTGTGCTCTGACGGCACTAGGACATCAGGTAAGCCCCATTTCCATTGGAAATGATCATACGGTTATAAAGATTATTTGGGAATGGGATTACGAAGTTAGGTTGAGGATGAATGATAAAGGTTTGGCATAGGGTTAACAAAATGGATTGGGGATACAAAAGTGGGAATTAAGGGTTGGGTTTATGAAAGCAGGATTGGAATAATCAAGGTATGGGATTATTAATGTGATGGAGGTTACGAAAATGGGATTGGGAAGTTAGGCTAGTTCAGTATAGTTTGAAAGGGTTTGTGGGGCTATAGAGGTTATGGAGGTGGGGTCATGAGAGGTGGTGAAGTCAACTGGATAAGATTGGGGACAAGTAAGGGCTATGGGCTATGTGTCGTTTTTATTGGGGTTATTTCAAAGTTTTGTGGAAAGATTTTAGTGTTGGTTTTGTGGGTTGTAATTGCGTTCTGGGTTTGCATCATGTCTGGATTGAGAGGGTAGTTTTTATATTAATTGAGTTATACATTCAACAGAGATACGACGTTGTATCGTATATGAACACTTTTGGAATACGGCCTGCCTCCGAATCAGAACTTATACTGAATCCGTATGTCTTTTACCTCGCCTTAAAACGCTCTGTTCTTTCAATATTAACCGGCGTGTTCAATCCATAAATGAGCCACTCCCGTGCAAATTAAATTATATGTCGAGCATTCCATGCAGAGCTATGTTGATTTTGATACATTCTCCGTGTTGGGGATCGCAGACATAATCTGGTACTCTGCCCCTAAACTCATACCTTAGTACACTCGTTGTTATTAATAATAATAGCCATATCTGGAGCTCACCGCTGGAAGACGTTTGTAGCGAGAGGTACTGCTGAGAAACGATTGATTTTAACGTGATTATGGACGTCGAGTGGTCGTTTATGGATCGATATAACCCACAAATGCTCAAAGAAGAAAACGAGTTGGTTTAAATCAAGGTATGGCCATACAATTGTTATAGATATTGGAAGATTAATTAGAGAAATATGGTAGAGTTTGTTTAAACCAAAAGGTTTAGGAAGAATCATGGAGAGTAGCTAGACATGTGGTTGTGAAGCCAGTGCGCACGGAGAGGAGTAATTCCAGAGGACATTGTTTGGATATAAATCAAGTTTAAATGTCGTTACAGGCTGTCGACGAGCAATAACGACAATTAGTTGTCAATGAGATTGTTGCCATAGAGCACGTTAAGAGTGTGTTAATGTAACATTATTAAAATAGTGAGCGATTACTACAATAGCGGTTGCATGTAACAAAGCATTTCTCAATCGAGAAATGCTCTTCGGAGTGTAAATCTTGCTTTCGCTTTCGTTTTAGTTGGAGCCAATTTTGTGATTTTATTGTATTTTGGGCTTTTTATATAGCGTACATGAGAAGGGCTACGGACGTGTCCTATAGGCCGAAAGTTTATAATCACCACGAAAGTCGTTACAAATATATAGTCACGCAATACACTGACAAACAATAAACATGAAATGGATTGGAGAATATTTATGACAATAACAATAAATGATATGGAGACGCAAGCGTTGTAGCATTAATATTTAACGATCAAGATCGGGGTATTGTTCCACAAAGCAATCTTAGCCTAAGTGAATCTTAATTACCATGACTACACAATCCCTTCAATACTGGTTGTCATGACGATAAAGATAAACTTAAGATAAACTAAGATCATTTTTGTGGAACGGGCCCCCAGAACGTAAACACAGACTGTTTCAATTTCTGTCAACAATCTGAATCCATAACCTAAAATCAACTCATGTATACGGATGTTTCCGTCATGTTAGCTTTGGCACAATTTTTAGTGTCAGGTTTTGGGCCATGCTTAGGTTAAGGCTTACATTTCGGAGAGGTTTAGGGTTAAGTTTATAAGTTACCTTCATGTTAGTTTAATGATTATGTTTAGTTTTAACGATAATTCAGAAGTAAAATTTCACGTTTTGTCCTATATGACGGACATGACTATTTATGTGAAAGCAACAAAGTACGCATGACCACCATCACTGATATGCTTCGAATGGACGCCATCGACTAAAGTGTATTCGCCCCTTAAAGCTCGCGGCCCCATGGCAAGGTAATATAATTGTTGTTGTACTTTAGAAATATACCCTTGACGTGATCAGCAAAATTGGCTGGGCTTCCCGCAGGCAATGTGATGCGTTGTCTCATTCAGATAAGTAGTGGTTTAGATCAATGGGTTTTCAGATATTGATCAGGCAGAATATATAGTACACTGATGTGATCCGCATCACCTTACAGGTGTTCTTCGTGTCGCGCTGACCGCGTAAGACCGAGAACTGCTGGTCAAAGCCTGTCTTTGACGGTTAGAAGAGGAGAAGACAATAACCCTTATTGCATTTCGACCGAGTAGCTACTGAGTTTGAGCGCTTCTATTCGTGTAATTGCCCTACAGTGGATTTTGAAGAAGGGCTAAATCGTAAATTTAGTAGACTTACCGGGCTATTACAGGTTTAATATCCCAATCGAATAATTCCTGTATCCTTTTATTAGATAAAAATGCTTAAAAAGTGGAAGTTACAGAACTTTTTACTAAAATTTCAAGTATACAGTACGGGTGGAAGCGAGAAAAATGGCGGGTTATAAACAGATACCTGAACCCGTATTTTTGTATTTTTAACAAGTCTAATGGGCGATTTCAAATCTCGTATG
>JAQQZZ010136863.1:0-27713 GCA_030265115.1 Mopalia vespertina | reverse complement strand
TATTGTTTACGTCTGAAGGCTATTCTTGTGTTGATATGATGACGTCATTGGAGCTACATCATTATTAAAATATTTACTGCTGACGATATTTTTAGAATTATTTGCAACAAGTCATACATAAAAAAGGAACAGTGTTTTGTTTAAATTTGATTTAACCCGAGAAACGGGCTAGTTTGATGTATTTTTTTTAATACAAATCTGTGGAGTACTTCTGTTGTTTTCACACAAAACATCCGACGGTTTACATTACACGTTTCGTGTAATATTATTGTTTCCATTCACCTCCCGAAATAACTGTACCAGTACGGAAAGTGTCGGACATGAGAGTCAAGGTCTCGACATAGGAAGTAGAATCGATTATATTTTGGAATGGAGCCCGGTTTATAACTAAGCAGAATGTACAGAATATCATATCGGTAACACGGCGACGTTTCTGATTATATGTCATGATGGAGGGTTTTAGCGTACAATTCAGCGTTGTGTCAGGCAAGATAGCCCAGCTTTCTGCATGCTCTCATCAAATTTGTTAGGCACATTTTTGTGAAATTAAAGTTTTTAAAAACGGCTTTACCATGCAAACTGGCGATCTTTTGTTAACAATGCTGAATCAAAGTGTCGATCTACACAAATTATGCCCCTTGCGCCCCAAACAGCCTAGGTTACATAATAAACAGAATTGTCGCCCATGAGCGAGCTAGCGCGCTAGATACGCGCCATTTTGAAAAACCCAAGATCAGGGGAGACGACTCTTGACGTACTGTAGACAGCGGGGTTATTTTCACAGTTGCTTATCCTGATAAGCTGTCCAGTCGACAAACTACATATGCCATTGAAACAAAAGGCCCACATGAGCTTCAAATAAGTGATTGCATTTAAAGAGATCAGTTAGTTGCTACTGGTGTTGAATGTATTTTTTCCTAGTTTGTTGAAATAAATTTGACCAAAGTTGGTGTGAAAAAAAAAATATTAAGAAGCAGACGGTTGCTCAATCCCCTATTAAATTTAATTCTTGATTAAGTAATGGACGTCACTCCATGTTGCAGGGCTATCTCTTATATAAGATTAGTGATTTAATCTGCTATTATTATTGCAAATCTTGCATGTTTGTGAGCCACATGGTACAGATGGCTATAGTTTAAGAAATGATACAACCAGTATAATATATCTTGCTAAACTTGCACAACAAGAATGATAACTTTTTATTAGCCCAAAGACGACTCTCGACGCACTGTAGACAGCCGGACTATTTTCACAGTTGCTTATCGTGATAAGTTGTCTAGCTGTCAGACTTTCGTGTCCAACCACATATCGCATGGAAACAATAGGCCCATATAAGCTACAAATAAATGATTGTATTAAAAGACATCAGATAATGGTAACTGATGTTAAATGTTATTTTTGCTTGTTTGTTAATATGAATTTAATAAAAATTGGTGGAAAAAAAAAGAGGAAAACAGCAGCCGGTTGCTCAAACCGCCATTTAATTTAATTCTGGCTAAGGTAATGGACGTCACTCCGTTCAAGGCCTATCTCTAATATAGGATTATTGATTTAATCTGCTATATTATTATTGCAAAGCTTGCATGGTTGTGATAAACAGGTTACAGATGGCTATAGTTTATAGAATTTTGATGTGTGTGTTTGTTTCATTGGGATTTAACGTCGAACTCGAGTGTATTTCACTTCTATGACGACGGGTTTTCCACTTTACACTATTCTTTGCCTAGTTACGATGGAAACCCGGGAGAAAGCCTCGTAGAAACCACCACAGTGATTGCCGGAGCTACATCGAAGGACTCTCTTATATAACTGATATACACTTTTTATCTGCACGGCATAAACGCGCGGTTACGGTGCAGGGAAGAGCACTTGTGACCCGTGTAAATACAATTTCACTTTCTGTTTTCACAATGTACGGTTTATTATGGTATTCTCGAAAACCTTTTGTTTTAAATATAGATAACTTAAAATAGACGAACAAAATGTCATAAATCGGTCCGAATAGTTCCACAACAAGAAACAAATCGATAAATCTTCGAGTCATCTGGATTTTAAGGGAGTACTCATATTTAAACCATATCAGAAGTGTTATCAAAAGTATATACACTGTACTGTAAAAGCTAGGATTACAATATACAGGGATATGAACCTCCCGTTTTCCGTTTAGAGTCCGGAAAACTAATGAGCCTCACAATTGCCAATGCGCATGTGCATTACTATGGTCATGAGATTCTCCCTCCTTCACAATGTTGGTGGTTGTTTTAAAGGTCCGCAAAAACCTATAAATATTTAGCATAAACGAAATGGGAATATATAAGAACGAGCATTAACTTCTCCTCTTTTGATATTCATTGTCAGTTAGGCGGGAAAAAACAATTATAATTTAATCCATTCAGCCTCTAATGATTTGGTCAAAAATAAACCAAAAATATTCAAATATACTATTTGCTTGATTTTCGCAGTCATGATAAACATCTCCTTGACATATTTACATGGTTGACAAGGAGGTGAATGAAAAACTGCCTTAGCGGTTTGAGACACCAAAAGAGTCCCGATTGCCTTCTTTTCCTCCAATCGGCCGCCATTTTTTTCCGCGAATACAACGTTTTTCTAGTCCAATATTAGATGGTTTTTTTTACCCAAATGCACTTTTTCCGAGTTATAATAATACTTTCTACGGAATGAAAGACAGGGGTTTATATGTACTTAAGTCTTTTTATTTCTGAAAGCAACTGTAAAATTGAAATATTAAATAGTGAAATCAAGTAATTTTTGCTATACACAATCTTCTTCGTTTGCAAACAGGTTTAGAATCTAGCCAGTTCCCGCACTCTGCGAGTGAGTTCGGCGGGTGGTTAGCTTCATGTTGCCCTGGAGCTCTCAGAACTAAAGGGGAACAGGAAGCCGATCAGTTTGTGGTGTCTCTATTGCGTCCTGTTTTTGTCCCGTCTTGTCTTTGTTTGTTGCCAGTGGTGTCGAGGGTGGTTTCCTTCAGCCATTGGGTTGGCATGTCGTCATATAAGTGAAATACCCTTGTGAACGACGTTAAACCCCAATCAATCAAACAAACAGCGAGTGAGTTCGTGACATCGGAAATTCAAGGTTAAAGCTTGCCGTTACATATCCCTGTATATTGTAATCCCAGGTAAAAGCAAACGTGAGCAGTGCATGCATGGAACGAAAAACATTATTACTGGTCAGCAGGAATGATTAGAAAGGAAATCGGATGAATCTATATTGACCATATTGTCGCAAACGATAATGTTGTTGTGGTTGTGGCGTTAGGGTCGCTTCCCCAGTATGGACTGTGCGGCACGTCAACCACATCATTTATTTTCTCATTCATTTCTCCAATTTACAATAGTTTATTTTAAATGCGATGACTGTAAACTCTTATGGGTGATTAATTCACAAGCATTAAATTGCACATACCTACTCGTTATTGCCTTGCGGTTACACATCCTACTAAAGGTTATTTCACCCTAATTACGACGTGCCAGTCCAATAGGTGAAGGAAACCACCCTCGACGCCACGTACATGTACACCCAAGCCAAGACAACCAGGAGATGCCTTTAAGGAAATTAGCGCCATCCTTTCCTAATTTGATCAACTTTGAGAAACAGTCCAGCATGTGATTAGTTGCTGTTTTACGCCCTCTTCAAGGGCATTTCACTCACATTAATATTTCTCCAATGCTTATTAAGGACAGCATTGATACTCTCCAAACAAACCGTTTTAGCCAGAGGGCCATCTAGTGTGTGTATCGAGAGAAAAGTATCATCAAACAAAACAACAGTGTAAATAGTTCCAAAATAATTTTATTTTGTATAAAAATTCATTAAAAACTTGTATTTTTAAAATGAGTAATGAAACAGGTAAGAAAAATAAAATAGTCCCAGAGAATGAGAGTAAAAAGATTCATCACTTGGAGTAAAATATTTATAGAATGAACTAGTTAAAAATGAAAACCATATTTACAATTAAATCATGCATTTATCTTTATATATATATATATATATGCGGTGTTTAAAAAGCAGTTATCTTTTTACATGGATGTTAGGATATTAAAATCATAAATGTTTGACTTTCGTGCATATACAAAGTCTAGGTGTTCCATTTATATATGTATAAAACGGAAACATTGCTTTGAAACATACAGGCCTCTAAATGTTCAAATTTTCTTGAGCAACTTTTAAAAGTTTAATTTCTTGAAGGTATTTGAATTTACTTCTTATAATGCTTGTCTGATAAATGTTTTCCATATACAACAAATATACTCTTATATATATAAGTTAAACTCAAGAAAACTATGCCTGAAAGGGAGTGGATGAAACTTATGGAATGTTGCGATACAAATAATATCGTTTGAACAATAGTCCAATTTCTAACAGAGGATTTGCAATTTACCATATGCTCGAGCTATCCTTTGCTAATATCTTTTGCGAATGGGTTATTCCATTTGGACATCCGTTGTCTGTCCTATTTTGTAATTAGCTAAGACTGGCCACCATTGTGCGGCTGTATTTCGCGACTACAGTTCTAGACTGCTTTGCATAGGAAATAATATTAAAGTATATATTAGTATCTGTCAAAGCCGTTGTTGACCTTTCCGTCATCCCTTGCTTTGTAGGGATACATAGCGTGAGCGTCTAGTGCCTCTGTGCTTGCGGAGCCACATGCAGGGCCCCAATCGTCAGTAGGACTTGCAGCCTGGAAAGAAAAAAGACAGTGGTGAGGTATGATGTTGTCGGTTAGAATTTAACAGCCGCATTGTAAAACTATGAGTAGAAAACCTGCCTGACTGAACTTAAATCCCACCTTTGATACACGATTCAGTTTCCAATCAATCGACTAAATTATTAATAAGCCATTTGGATCGTCATTGATTTTTTCTTTGGAGTTTAACGTGGTACTCAAGGGTATTTCACTTATATGTCGATGTATTGTCCATTTTACCTTTTTTCTTTTGCTTAAATACAGTGGAAAACATGGAGGAAAACGTCTTAGAAACCATTGTCGTGATTATCGGAGCCACTCGACCATATGGAGGAGGTCGATAGACGGAATCAAATCGTTAACGGTACATGGAGGTGTTATTAATAGGCCTACACGCTAGTCACTCACCCAAGGTCATGGGTCTGTATTTTTTTATTGATAAAAATGTTCTATGTCCGCGATCATGGGTTAATGATGGCGGGGTATCTGCCAACAAAGACAAGACAATGATAACACGCAGTAAAAAGACACCCCTTATATTTGACAGAACCTAGTCAACATGATAATTTCATCCCGATCGCCGCTCCATATATATTCAGCTACAGCACTGAACAGGTAAAATAACTAACAGAACTTACCTCTTTTAAGCTCCCTTTGCGAATGACTGTAACTATTGCCCAAACTGGGATAGGTAACATGACCAAGACGGCTAGGATCCATCCAATCGCCTGGGCAGCCACGGAGTACTCTTCTGTGATATCATTTCCTCGGTCATAAGACGGGGCTTCATACTGTGCAAAGGTGTATCCAAGCAACAACTGAAACAATAAAATACAGAAAAATTGCACCATTAATATTGGGCAAACAGAGAGATGGAAAACGCCAATATTTTTATCATCAGTACCATTGTGTAGGACGGAAGCAGTAGAATTGTTACCTGGAAAATGACAAAGCTAAACAATATCGGGAATTCTTAAATAAAATGCCGCAGAACTCATGAAACGCATCTAAAACTAACATAGAAACAGCTAAATGCATGTACTACTGCACGTTTGATTGGGGTTTAAATAGGCACTGAAGGACGATCAGTAGTCAGACACGATCACCACTGAGCCTAGCTCGTGAACCCACCATTCATAACTGAATTGGATAGAGGTCGGTTCGAATTTCTAGTTAAACAACTCCAGTCAGAAATCTACAGCACCAGGCAGGCAAGCACTTCAAACCAGCCGCCTAGAGACATCAGATCGGCACCTTCTCTAAGATTCCTTCAGAATACAAGCGGAAACCTCCAGCTTATAGACAGACAACACAATTCATGACGATATACCAGGAAACATACTTACCAATATAAGAACTGGAGCGGCAAACGCCCAACAGAATAGCCAATAAATCGCGGGATGGGGAGCGTAGCCTAACATATATTTAACATCCTTCATAAATCTACGAACACCTGCACGAAAAGTTACGAAAAAATTGTTAATAGTTCAATTCATCAAAACGTACAAGTTATAAAATTAAACTGTTTAATATTGGCACTTTAAAATAGGGCAGTTATGATTAAAATAAATACGTAACCATCCAATGTAATCATACGTCTATAATTTCTTTGTCTTCACATTAACACTTACTGAGAACTTAAAAACGTTTAATTGGCAACACGTATTCACACTCACGTAAAGGGAGACAACTCGGGAACAACCCGGACAAAATGAGAAACTATATTTAAAAAAATTCGGAATAATCCGAGTTTACTCACCATATACCCACATCACAGCAATCATCTCGGACGCTGCCACAAACAGTACTGAGAAACTTGCACCATATGTGTCCATTATATTTACCACATAATCTCCACCCTGTCAATGAATCAGATCATAAACTTACTTTCTAGTCTACTTGTATTATTTACTACTCTAGACATGAAAGAAATGTACTATTCGGACACCACAAACAGGCCGGCTTCCTGTTCCTCTTTAGCTCTGAGAGCACCAGGGCAAAATTAATGAAAGAAACCACCCTCGAATTTTCTAGAAACAAATACACAGAATAGGCACAGGACAGACATAAAGGCACATATTTGCTTCTTGGGAGCAAGTGGGCAATATGACCGCTCTGTAATCATACATGATCGTTCCACATATCCACATTGGGTTAGTCACTTGGTTGCTTTGGGTAAACGTCATTCTTAAGGTGATTTCATTCGTATGACGCGTGCATCCCAATAAGTGAATAAACCTTCTTAGACACCACTTGTAACGAGCAAATACAATACAGGACAACCACAAGGCAAATCCAGGGCAACAGGAATCTCTGATCCAACCACGATATTTTGTTAGACAATTAAGGTTCCAAAGTATAGACACGTCATACTGAAATGGAACAGCAGTTAAGCAACAAAATTCAGAACGAGGTTACATTGATACATCCCTTCTGATGTCCTCTTCAGAATTCTTTTACGCCACACTATGAATGTTAAAATTTAAGCGCAAACAAGTTGAACAACAAAAAGAACTGAACCAATGACATAGTCTATAAACTTTTTAATGAAGTTCTTACCGGACAAGTACATGGTAGAGCCAATAAGAAGAAGAATGCACCAGATCCTACACAAAGAAGCCATTTCTTCTTTCTCAAGGATGGGATCTCGTCTTGGATACATGTGAGAGCAGTTTCCAACAGAGCGAACTGAAGACAAAAAATAACATGTATTTATTTTATTAATAAGAAACCATCAGCCTGAAAGTTCAGTTACAGGATTCGAAAAGTGATTGTTGTGAAACAGGATTAATTTCATCATGATCATCTCCTGATGGCATAAAAATGCTGAAATATTGAGTCAAAATGAATGCTGAAATATTGAGTCAAAATGAAGTTATCGTTTTTCGGAATTACACTACTTGTGTATTATGTTAAACTCTTCAGTGGAACTAATGGTTTTCTCAGGACTGAGTTTTTTTCTGGTCTTCCAAAGAAGTGAACAGCAACAAGTATGATGTGAAGCATTGTATAAAAATGCTCTGTTCAAAACAGTTGCTTTTGCTCACAGTTACTGTGATATCCCTTTTGCTTTTTGTTGATGCTGAATTATTTTAAGTCTCACCTCACTATCCAAACCTAGAGTGAACAACATGAAGAAGAAGAGAATGGACCAGAGATGAGGAACCGGAAGACGGGACAAGGCTTCTGGGTAAGCAACGAACGCCAAGCCATAACCTGGAAAACGGATTAGCATGGTTACAAATGTAAATATATGATAGAGGCGACAAATAATAATATTCGATTAAGGCGTCCAATATCGCTATAAGATTCAGACCACAAATATAAAATTAAGGAATCCAATATAGATATAAGATTAAAGACACAAATTGAGTCTTAAGATTGAGGAAGCAAATATCTACACAAAATTGTGGGAACAACTTCGGAAACACTTATGAACACATGTGTTAACGTAGCTTGACGTAATGGCAGGGTTTTTAATTATAGGATTGTATTGGTGGTGAATAATCGAGAAAAAACAATCTAAACTTCCATGATGTCTTAAGCAACCAAAAAATTCCCCGTTTATACCAGGTCGCGTTGAGATCTTAAAGGAGAAGACCACCCATATTCTATAAATAAGTAAAACTTTTTGTGTGTAATACAATACATTAATTTCCATTCTCATAACCTGATCACCAGACCAACAGGGAGCTTCGCCTCAAACATCCGTTCCGAAATAATACCATGCATTCGTTGTAAGGTTTTTTTTTTACCTTTTTGTGCCACCTCGTCGATTGGAATGTTAAGTTCCACGGACATTGAGCCTAGTGTTGTGAAGATGACAAAGCCGGCGATAATACTGGTCACAATATCCATAACACTAATGAACAGAGCATCTCTGCAAACAAAAAAAGAAAAACAATGTTATTCTGGTTATGTCATTTTGGGGTTCAACGTCGTTTTGCACTTAAATAACACGGATTCCGGTGGAGGCAAGCAATTTTTTCTCTCTTCCTTTGTTCAAAATATATAACACAGATTGACCATTTCATACTGGTCCTTGCTTAAATACTGTGGAAATCCGAGGAGGTGCCTGAGCCACATGGTGTAACACACAAATACATGGTGGCCCACAGAGGGACAATGAAGTCTCTGCCAGTAGACGCATACATTTGGAGACATTACTGCATAACCTTGAAAAATGAATCTTTATCCGATGTTAAAATTAAGACTTGCGCAAAGTTATCCTAACAAATATTCAATATATTTAGCGTTTTATTCCGCATCAATAAAATGTTACATGTGCTGGGAGAAATATAATGCTAAACAAATACAGCATCATCATCTTACCTACACCATGAAGCTTAATTACCATAAGTCAAAATGGCTTAATTTCCAGACCAAAAATGGGGTATCACTTTTATTAATGTAGTTCAACATATAACTTTTTTTCGGAAGACGTTCTTCCCATTAAGCTTATCCTAGGATGCTTGTTTGTTTATTTGATTGGGATTTAACATCGTACTCGGAGGATATTGGACTTGTTCAAGGAGTTTTCATTTCTCAATCTGCCTTTCTTATATGTGGTGAAACCTGCGATTGCTGGAATCATTGGAATACTTGTATACGGTTATGTTGTATGTTGTTTTGTTTTTTTGATTTAGCGCCATACTTAAGGTTGTATTACTCATATCACAACGTGCCAGCTCAACACGCGAAGAGCCCCTCCTTCAACAACACCAGCAAGAAACATAGTAGGCCTACTGGACAAAAACGGAACAATCGCAGGACACAGTACAGGCGTCGCACACAGTTTGGAGTCATGCTGCCTCGTCACTCCGCGAGCAGGAGGTCAACGGGAATCTCTCCAAACGCCTCACATAACCGGGACTCAATTCTATGAGCGGTAAACTGACCGATGATCAGTAGTCAGACACGTTAACCAGGCAACGGTGAAGCTTAGCATAAACTTCAACTGACGTCAGATTGAGCGGTTTAAAATGGTACATATACTTACATATACACGTTGTTCTTGAAATTGTTGTAGCTGCCAAACATAATTATTCCTCCAAAAGACACACTCAATGAAAAGAACATCTGTGAAGCTGCGTTTCGCCACACCTGAAGAAAAATTTCCATATAAATTTGATTACGGCAATATGGACAACCACATAGCAATATCAAGATTTGATTGTTTGTTTTGTTGATTAGGATTTAACGTTGTTCTCCAAAGTATATCTCTATTATCCGACGACGGGTCGACTATTTCACACAGTTTCGTGTTTAAATACGATGGGGAACCGGTAGGAATCCTCTTAAAAACCAGCCTCGCTATTTCCAGAAAACTCACTCACTCATATACCCTATTTTCGACAAACGAACTCTAACAGTGAGCGGTACATCGTAGACACATTCAGCAGGCAGACATGCTGTCAGCAAATTACTTATAACGGCCTGCCAGCCCGATGGGTGCAGGAAATCATCATCTATATTACTGGTAACAACACAAAAATAAAGACCTGAGGACAGGTCAATCACATGACATAACAGAAAAAGACATAACACAAATACATAAACAGATCAGCCCGTTGCTGCCCCTTTGCTCAAAGACCACCAGGGCAACCAGAAGCCGCCTCCAGCCATCGGACTTCCTTTATACAACATCACAGCAGCTAGTTTGTCTAAGCACACAAAAAAAAAAAAATACCTGAAGATCGAGCAATTTCTCCCATTTAGGAATGAGGAAATATTCAATTCCAGTGATGGCTCCGTTTAACAGACATCCTCTTACTAACAGGATAAGCAGAATGACGTATGGAAACGTGGCAGTGAAGTATACAACCTGGATCGGACCAAAGAAAAAACAATTTACATGAGCTACTCATAATTAGTTTTACGTATTGTTGTGAATATTATCTTATCCATGCATCGCTGTTGGCGTATTGAGGACGACGACTTTAATGTCTTATAAAATACGCAAGTGTTCCGCTTATAAATTCCACGTCTTCCAAGTCTTTTTAAGTTACACAATTTTAATATTGTGCAAGTGGTAGATTATTGTGTTATTCACCAAAATCATATTGTAGTAACATGCAATAACAACCTGTGCAACCACTGGTATATATCGACTGTATGTAATTGTTAACAAAGTCATTCCGATAATGCATTACCTTGCCAGAAGATTTAACTCCTCGGATTAAGCACAGAATAACAACAACCCAAGAGAGCAGTAGGCAAAGTGTGATGTACCATATTGGAGATCCAAGTTCTTCCACAGTATCTGAACGTTGTATTACCTCATCACTGCAAGTAAATGATATACATGTTTACTTAATAAACTTAATAATGAAACCGTATTCCGTTAGCCAGAATTTCATTTGAATTTCATTAAAATATATACAATAAAATAGGTGCATATAGGGTAACATGAACAGAAAAAATACATGCTTTAATAAAGCAAAAGTAGTTGCATTTAATAACAAAAAAATAACTCGGTAGAGCATATCGCCTAAATATCTATCGTTCATGAATGGGGTATTAATAACACCGTGATGAAGGGTATTTCACTTTTATGACGGTGATGTTCTTCAACAAATAGTGTTCAACACAACCATAGTACGTGGAGGGGTTTGATCTGTTGGGAAATTTATGTTGCCCCATTGCCAGGTATAAAGGCAGAGGGCTATATATCTTAAGATTCAAACAATTAATCCACATTTTACAGACAATACATATATCAATTAATTTTGTACCTTTTATTGTTAATACTATTCAAACAATTACCAATTAAGTGTTTGTTTGTTTGTTTGATTAAGTGGGTGAAAATACACTTAACCCGACTGGCAACAAACCAAGGCAATACAAGATAATCACAGGAGGCAAGACCTGACATCGTAAACAGAATAGATTCATGTTCCAACTTAGAACAAGAGGCACAGGAATATACATCCAACACCACACCCCCGGGCAAGGCTTGGAAGAACTCCTTTTTTATGCTGGCATACTTACTAAAAGTAAATTTCAGCAGCGGTTCTCCTGGGTTTGCAGTAATTTGTACAATTCGTGTTGGCATTTGGTACAGATAAATTTACATATTTAACATTCTCCTTCATATAAGTCGGGAAGATGGTCTCATTGCTGTGTTTAGTATCATCAAATTTAACCTCCTTATATGTGTAATAGATGGAAAATGAACAATCCTCCGTAATGTTGTAGTTGTATTCGAGTTCGTCAACACATGTACAGAGATGATAACGATCTGTAAAGTTCGCATTGTCACAGGGCATCAATCCAGGCTGGACGTCACCTAGCGTTTCGTTGGATTCTCTAATAACACAACCCTTCTCCAATAACGCATTCTGCCGAAAGAAAATTCATAATATAACTCACGCTTCATTAACAATTTTTCGTGTGGTTTGTTTGTTTAGAGAGTGGCAATGTTTTCGTTACTTAGCACTGGATGAGTGATTGATTGTCTGCTTGCTGTTTTATGTTGAGCTGGTATTTCACATATATGACGGCCGTGTATTCCAGCAATAATTGACACAAGTACAACCATAAAATGTTAAATGTTTTGATACTGTAAGAAAGTTAATCTTCCTCCAGTGGAAGACAGCGTTGTTACTCTTTAAACAAACTACCCTTATCGAGAGGTCCAACACTGGTGGAATATTAACAATCCAACGTCAACAAATCAGTTAAAATTGTATGGTTGTGCTATTGTCTATTATTCTTGGAATACACAGCCGTCATGTAAAGACAAATATCCTTTAGCTTGGCATAAAACAATAAATGGATTAATTGGTTGACGGATTGATTTGCAAATCACTTATATGAGGAAGGAATCCAACAGTAAATCCAGATACTTGCACAACTATAATATGTAAAATGCCTGCTCTGTTGGCAAATGTATTATCCTCCAGTGCTTGGTATACACAAAGTGACTGTTTGGAACATACTGTCTATTTGCAGTCAAGCCAAGACAATTTATAGAATAAATAGTTTTAGTTCAGTCGTATATGTCTAAGCTAGGATTGGAAATCTGACTTTTGCCTTTCACAATTTTCAACCTTCCATTCACTATTAAAATGCAGAATTTCTGCTTGTCATTTTAACTATTTTTAGAAATCTGCCTATCGAAGATGACAGGTGGACGGGTCTCTAGCTAAGACTTGAATGTCCTAACTTGAGACCGCGTGCCCTCAGTTTAAATTAGGAAACACTGCAGTTTTCAGCTTTTAAATTTCTGATTTAATTCGAAAAGTAGAATAACTTACGGTGTTACAGGTCGTCCATGGTAACGTTTCTTGCATGGTGGCAAAGAAATAGTACAGAGTATAAGCCATGATCACATTATAATAAATCGCAACGATGACGGATATCATGGCCATTGACACACCGATACCTGAAAGCAGAGCAGATCACAAAGACTTAAATTTCGATTCAATTACTTGGTTCGTATTCAGTAGTATTTCACTCATGGCTCCAGACCACCCAATGTCTCAATTAAACCACCCTCGACATTAGTGGCAAACTGCCACAATACGAAATACAATGACCTCAAACAACATCCGATTTGTGTTGATCCTAAGTTCTGAGAGCGCCAAGACAACAAAAAGTTCCCTCTTAATTGCCCTCCGGTCAGACTGGAATTTTACAAATTACAGAACAATGACCTTAGTTAAATGACAGTAATGCAAGTTTTGAATAAGGTCGTGAGAGTTCTTATGTTCGGTGTTTAAGTATGTTCACGAATTAGGCCTACATAACGTCATCTCATTGTTATGGTTCCAAAAACAACCGAAACAATCGTTGGAAAAAAATTATTGCCATAACCGTATAACCACATTACATAAATCAACTACACCTCAGTATATAGAATTTGTGTTGCTATCTATGGTTAGAACAAAACACTAGGTCAAGCACCAACAGCTGTCAGAGTCGAGCATAAGCTCCATTACCAATTATTCCTACGTTTACTGTTTGTATTAGCCGGAAATAGAATACTCTTAGATGAACGACAGGCCATGGGTTTTATATCTGCTATTGGTTATTAATTTATAATGCACTACGGTTGACGTAATGATCACTGAAGCCTGGTAAAGTTGCGAGACTGGATAGCACAAATAGCAGATTTATGATAAATATTTTTGGAGATCGACATTCGGATTTAACAATAGTTTTAATATCTGGCACGGGATTCAATGTTTTACCTTTAGCCATTGGGTTCATGCGCCAAACTCCGGTGGGCCCAAGGTTCGAGAATTGACCCATGGCTAGCTCCATGAAGTACATAGGCTTTCCAATCAGAAGTTGAAGTATAATATAGGGGATCAAAAAGGCGGCTGCAAACATAAATACAACAGAGAATTATTGATTAATAAACAAGATTTCGTCATTGGGGTTTAACGTCATACTCAAGGTGATTTCATTAATATGGCGGCGGAAGATCTACGTCCCATTCGACATAGCATAGATGAGATGCGTTAACCGGATGAACCTTTTAAAAAGGCACCTGACGATCGCTAAAGTCCCTTCTTGTGACTCGTCCCTGCCTTGTATACCCGAGGACTAGGATACAACCTATCAGCGGAACATCAAATGGGAATCCGTAGCCAGATCCACTAAACTCAGAAGCGTATGTCAAATGTATACAATTTATATATATTCGTCAGCAGATGGTTAAATTTTATGTAGAGCTATTCCTAAAAAAAGGAAAATTGAAGTCTGAGTATGCCTCAAAGCAACTTATATTTAAAGTTTTTCTTTATGATTTTCCACTTGTACAGGACTTCGCTTTGCATGCAGTATAAAGCGGGAAGAGGTCAGTAAATCCCATCCGGCGATGTGTAACGTTACCCCATAACTACACTATTTTCCAGGCGCGACTTCGTCGAGTCTGATCTACATAGCTAGGGATTCAGCAGTCCAGCGTACAGAAGGTGGGTGACCTCCCATTTTTTTAAATCACAAACTGACTAAAATGCAACATACCTCCGCCATTTTCGTAAGCGAGAACTGGAAACCTCCATACGTTCCCAAGACCGACGGAAAGGCCAACACAGGACAAGATAAACTCCGCCTTACTACCCCACTGTCCTCGGTCCTCTTCTTCAGACACGGATGAATTCACTGTTCCTAAACTCTCTTTACTCTGGATATAAAACAAATTATATATATTCGTCATTTTTAATGTTTGTTTGTTTGATTGATTGATTAGGGTTTAACGTCGTACTCAAGGGTATTTGACTTATATGACGACGGATTGTCCACTTCACACCGCTCCTTGCCTTATTACGGTGGAAAACCGGGAGGAAACCGCATAAAAACCACCCCCGCGATTGCCGGAGCCACATCTTGTGACTCACTCATATACCTGAGGGTCGACAGACGAACTCGATCCTGTGAACGGTACATCGGAGTAGGCTCCGAAAGCGCTCTCGCTAACAACTAAGCCACGGCCGACTCATTTTTAATGAAGAATGTTTGCTACGAACTAGGGTATCTGGCGAACAGGGTCAGCGCTGAATGCCTTTAGATTCGTAGGCAATCTGAAATCCTTCAAGTGATATTGGACACACTTTGTGGAATATTTGTCCATTCAATTTGTTTGATCGAGGTGTCATTGTCTAATTTTTTCATCTCATATTGGGTGAAATGCATGCCCATCAAAGCCTTTGGCAACAAAGACAATGCTGAAAATTTACAAGAAAAATATGACGTTGGACCGATCGCATTCGTGTTGCCCTTAGCACTAAGAGCACCAGGCCATCAGGAAGCTGCACAAATGTTTGGCCGGAAACAATGGTAACCTACGGGAGTTCACTTTAGAGGACTATTGTCTATGTGGAAAATGTAAGACTGATAGGTAATAAAGCTGATAATAAAACAGTAACACCACACATATCAGCTGTGTGGCCAATTTCATCGTAAAATATCTAAGTTATCGGTATCAAATAGTAGATATCGAGGAAGCATCGATTACCTTGATATTTACAGTAACTAAGTATTTCTGTACTCTACGACATCATACAGATATAAACAGCTGTGTGTTAAAAATTTGCTACAACAAACCCATTCCTCATTCCCTATCAATAGCGTCTAGATTGATTGATTTGTTTGTTTGATTGGTGTTTTAACGTCGTTCTCAAGGGTATTTCACTTAGATGACGACGGATTTTCCACTTCACACTGTTCCTTGCCTAATTACGGTGAAAAAACGGGAGGAAACCTAGTAAAAACCACACCCGCGATTGCAGGAGCCCCATCGTGTGACTCACTAATATATCTGATGGTCGACAGACGCACTCGATGCTGTGTCACGCTACACGCTACCACTAAGCAACGGGCGCCACTAGATTAAAGAAGGTAATGTGAACCACTGGTTTGATTTTGTCTGACGCCGTACTTAAGTCTATTTCACCAAAGTGACAGCGTGCCAACCCAATGGGCAGGACGTAATACAAGGACATCACAAACGGATCGGTTACAATTATCTGTAGTTCATCGTAGATATGTTGTGTTATGATATTGGACTGTATTCAGGGTAAATGCGACATAAATATACTCACCTAAAATAATATAAGTGTTGGTAATAAAAGGGGCGTTGTAGAAGTTCAACGAGATAAATCGATCAGTTTTAGCGGTTTATTTCTTTATAGTTTCATTAGCACATTTAACAACCACAAACATTTCACTTTAAGTAATGCGAATGAATTACCATGCATTAAACAGGATTTGGTTCTCATGGAGGAGTATTTATGTAACATTACCTTTAGTACGTGTTGTTTTGTGTATGCGCTGCTTACATAACCGCGATAATATATACCTTCAGGGAAAGACACTATACACGCAATAAAAGCCTGATCTTTCTGACAAAAACATGCCATCAAAACATAATTTGTTTTTTCGGGAATCCCAATAAAAATATACCCGAGTCTATAACATGGTTTAAAAACTAGGTGAGAAGGAATTATTCATAACATAAAATATTTACAGTCTACTCTGTGTTTAAGTAGACCCTCTTCAGCTCGAGGGAGGTAAAATATCTGCTGTTAACAAACAGTGTATTAAAAACGCGCCTTACGCAAACAAGCACGGGTACATCAAGTCAATGAAGCAATGTTCTACTGTATGAAAAAAGGTTTTCGTTCTAAAAACGGAGCAAAGTTATAAAAGGTTACCAGTCCTAAAAGCGAATACCACTTTAAGTTCAGCAAAATTGAAGTTATTAACTTTTCTATCAAGAATGTTTTTATGCTCAAAGCCAGCATTTGTAAAGATAAAAGGGTTGGGAATAAGAACGAAAATTTGTTACTATCAGTCGGATTTCCATAGTGTGGATAAAAATTACAAATTATGACTCGACTCGTTTTGGTAAATTAAATTTGCTTTCCTCTGACCAGAGACTTTCCACGATTTAATATATTTGTATGGATTTCGTAAGATTTTTAGTGAGAAAAATGTCGGAAACTTCGGACCGAGTCATTGTCAACACACGACAATAATGTATGAACAAGTTTTGAATCAAGAGCAGGGTCTTGGTATGCTATATTAATTTTGGTGTAGTTGATAAATATAAGTATTGCTTTCTTTGTGTTTTGATTGATTGTGGTTTAACGCGGTACTTACTGTCAATTCACTCATATGACGTCATACCAGCCAAATTAGTGAAGACAGATTGGAGACGTGTTGCCCCTTAACTCCAAGATCACCAGGGCATCAGGAAGCTACCCCCAACCACCTACTACAAGTATTAAAATATTTGGATTGTTTGATTCGTGTTTTACGTCGTACTCAAGGGTATTTCACTTTGACAACGGATTGTCCACTTCACACTGTTCCTTGCCTAATTGCAGTGTTTGTTTGTTTGTTTGATTGGGGTCTTATGTCGAACTCAAGGGTATTTCACTTATACGACGACGGATTGTCCACTTCACACTACTCCTTGCCTGGTTACTATTTGACAACTAAAATGTGAACACGTTTCCATAATGTTGGAAAGTGAATATACTTCCAGGGGAAAGTAAAGACAGTATTGCTACTCTTCAAGCAAACTGCCCTTAGCCAGAAGGCCAGTGTTTAGGAAACAATCCTCAACACCCCTGACAGACAAAAACAGTACGTTACAAACAGATCAGTTTCATGTTGCTTCTTTGTACCAAGAGCACCAGACCAAGAATTTGAAATAGCGTATGTTAGTGATATGTCAAAAGCTAAGTACAGATGTTTATCCTGGGTACATATATGGGTTACAAACGCTAGAAAGGAATTTGAGATCATATTGATGTTCGCCTGACGGACTCTAACCAGTCGGCATTACATCGAAGTAGGATAAATAGGTTACCTTATGTAGCGCGAGGCAAATTACGCGATTTGAATATTATTGAAAAGCTATAGTCTTAGGGCCCAGCATATTTACTGTTGACGTTGCTTTTCCTACTTAACAATCTGTAAGGCTGCTATTGTAGCATTGATCGTGGTAACTTGATGCCGTGGTAAGTGTATTTCACTTATGTCACCGTGAGGTTATTTAAAAACAACAGCTACAATTACACAACCATTGAATGGGATTGATTGGCGAACGCTGTGTTCATGAGTATTTCACTTATTTGACGGCGATATATCCAACAGAAATTGACATTTGCACACCCAGGGTAGGATGTGTAACATGTACGTCTAATTCATTAGGCTACCTGTAGCACACGCATATGGGCCGTTCAGGTTTGAGCCGCGGCAACATTAAGGGTTATTCGTTCTTCAACTTTTTCGGCTGTAACATTAACGGCTATTGATCAGTTTTGAATTTGAAGTAAACCGACGTTAGAAAACTCCAACAGTTCAGATAATTGTAATGTTGATACTGCGGCAGTCAACAGGAAGGCATCGTGCATACGCTTGATACTGTTATCGCTTACGGCACTTCTGTTCAGTCCATATCGCTGTGAACAGCAACGTCGATTCCGAGAAATGCAGTACCAATCAGTACACCCATCACAGGACGGATACACAAGTGGCTTATGTTCACTGCGAACAATAATGTCACTTCCGGATTTTAAGTTAACTAATTAATGGCTATGCCTACTCGGTTACAAAATATACACTAAAAATAAAAAAGTATTGGTCGAAAATCTTTGGTCTTTCCCTTGAAGAATTTCATAAATAGATAAAAGTATTCGTTTATTATAACAAACATGTGATAAAACCTACATCATAACGATAGTAGATGTCACAGGTAAGATGTAGGGGCTTAATATGCTGTTAAATGCCGTTAGAATTGCCGACTTGCAATAGAGACCAGCCTAGATACATGTACAGGTATAAAGCCCTTAGGCCCATTACAATGAACAGATGATGCGTGACGAAGCGAATTCTAATGTTGAGCAGAGAAGGTGACAAGAAAAGTAAATACATGTTCTACTTCAGAGCGACACACGCTTTAGTAAAGTTATTTTCTAACTGTATTTCTAGCGTATGGTGCCTAAATTCCTCCTTTAGCCAAGGGCGAGGGTATGCACAAATCCGGCCTTGGGAAATCGCGCTTATATAAATTTGAGAATTACTTTCATATCGAGATTTTGGACGATGCAACTTCACCTTCTCCGGTTTATTACAATGGTTAAATCTGTGTTGCAAATACCCCATTACAGTACCATTCGAGTAGTGCGGAACTGTTAACAGACGTGTAATTAAAAGTAAAATGTATTACAGAACCTGTTTATACAACATACACTAGTCCGATAAGTTTGTGTACGTGAAAAAACAAAATATTATCAATAAATGGGAAGAATTATGGAAGTTTGTTACGTGAATTCATAGGTTACTAGGTCAAGCTGTTGAAAGCTTACCAAGTAGTCAATAAACTGACTTGCCTAGGTGTCGGCTGGTCTGTTGTATAACTATACTCTAACGGAGCGGAAGTGAAATATAATGCCACAGGCTTGTTATCAATCAGTATACGCATATATAAGTAATTTAAAAGGTAATGTTGGTCCCAAAACCATTTATAAAGCAGAAAATTGGTCGGAGCATCTTGTATGTATATATTTTTGGAAAGCTTGGATAATCAGACAACTATACGTCCATTTTGTGGAGTTGTAAGAATAACTTTGAAACTAATTCTTAATTGAATTAATACCTGGAGAAAAAAAATACATTTTTGATAGCTCATATCTGTAAATGTAATTACTATAACACATCAAAACATTAGTTTATCTACACGAAAGGGTCTTAAACGAAAAAAGGACGATATGTTTTTCGAACGCTTGCTTGAAATAATTTCAGTGGACTTTTTTAGGCTGTAAAACATAGATGTTTTGAATAATCAGATCTTTCAGTATAATACACATTTCCTTCACACTAGAGCTACCCCTTGCTCTGTACAAATCAACTAGTTTCCGTTGCGTATGTTTGTTGGATTTGAGTTTAGCGTGGTATACTTAAGAATATTTCCCTCATATGATTGCATGCCGGCCCAATGGGTGCAGAAAACCATGCCCGCACCACTGACAACAAGCAAAGAACAATCACAAAACGCAATACATTGACACCACAAACAGATTGGCTTTGTATTGTCGTGTTGCCCTTGTGCATTCAGAGCGAAGGGACAATACAAAGCCAATCTCTTTGTGGTGTCAATGTATTGCATTATGGCGTCCAACTGCCAGGTCTCCAGTTAATACAAACGCTGAAACATGCAGGCCTCTATCTGTTCAGACCCAGTGTTATTCAGACAACGAAGATATTCACCAATAATATTACATAAAACGTGAATTCAGTGGTTTGAGGTATATGGTTGTACCAAATAAAATCTGTTTGACATTATTGGCGGATTTCTCTTAGATATGTAATAAACCTATTAAACAGTTATACAGAACCGATTGGCGGATTAGTTATTTTGAGATCTGTTTAGCCTGATTTATTCGCAAATCTTACCCGTAAATCCTGTGTATTCGAATCGTCCTCGCTATAGGGAGGTGGGGCTGGCGGCGGCATGCCCTCCCATAGTTCATACGACTTTCCACGCCCAGCCATGTTCTTGACAACTTTCAGGTAAAAGAATCCAGGTGTTTGTACACGACAGAATAAATACAAATAGTGTTGTCCAGTCACAAGTCAGTAGACCGTTGTTGTTTCACTGAAAACCGGACCGAAATTTTCTGTTACACTGCAAGGACCAGAATAAAGTAATTTTCCGAAGTGACTTTTCTAATGTCACAACCACTCGTTTCAAACTTGTTCCATCTATTGACTGGCTAACCACTGAGTATTAAAATAAGATATTTCGGCACTCCTCGGGAAATTCCGGCTTAGGAAGGCATTTGCATATGAATTGGTTGACTGACTCAGCAGGAGACCTCATTCATGCGTAACGACCACAATGTCATCACCTTGTACGGTGCACAGGTAGGACTTGTAACTATGTTGCTGATTTGAACTGGCTGTTATCGCTATATATGTGTGGCTGAAACTCACAACATTCGTTTTAATATGCCATTCCAGCATATACTAAAGTCAAAAGGCACAAGTTTATGTTTTGATAGAGTTATTAACACTGCTAGAGTATTGAGTAGCATAACGTCATAGCTAATTAAAAAACTTTTCCGCAAACTTTTCCACACCTCACGGATGAGTTTGAGATTAATAAACCGGAACTACTGTTGGTTCTGTGAATAAATGCCCCCACACGAAGAAGGTAGGGCAGCCGGAAAATCGTACTTAATCAGCCAGGTTCAATGTTATGTTATTTTTTCTTTAAACCAGTGTAAAAGGATCTTTAATATATGACTAAACTAAGTGTACCCAGAAAGACCCACACACGGTCATCTGTGAAGTTGACCTCAAACTCAAAGTAAATGCCGACGTTAAAATGTGCATTCCGTGTTCGATAAATTTAGCGTCTTTAATAAAAATATCGATACAAATGTAATAAATATGTTAGTTTGATACTATGACCAAATATTGATACATTTTGTTTTCACACACCCTAATCACGAGCCAACTATTTTTTTTACATCAATAGTTATGTAGTATTGACCCTTTTTTTTTTACATAAATAGTTATGTAGTATTGATTTGTTTCTTACATAAATTGTTATGTATTAGGGATCGTTTTTAGATAAATAGGTGTCACGTAGTTCTGACTACTAACTGTGTAGTCTGGTCATATATATACATCTAGATCTTGTTTTTCTGGTGTATTGTTCTTAGGTGTACCCTTTTCCATATGGTATCGGATTAACCTGGGGAACATTTTAATGATATGTGTCAGTCTCAATTATGCTCCAGCATTCAGACAAAATCTTTCTGATACCGTAGGGTATAGTATGAAATGTGGTGATTCCTTGAAATGGTTTACCACCATTTTAATCCTTTACTCGATCGTCTTCACCGGTTTAAACGACTTTAGTGACACAACGTTATACATTCTATTTCCTAATTTGAAAAAAATCGCATGAAATAAGTGGAATAGTGTCAATTTTCTTTCATAGAAACCTTGTAATTTTGATGTGATGTGAGTAGGTTCTCCGCTAACAAAAGCTTTGATTTTTTTGGTGCTTTGATTGGGGTTTAACACCGTTCTTATTTCACTACTATGAAGACGTGCCAGCCCAATAGGTGACGAAAATCACCCTCGACACCGCTGGCAACAGAAAGGACAGGACAAACAGCACCACAGGACTTCATAAAGATATCGCAAACAGATCGGCGTCATGTTGCGCCTAAGCTCAGAGAACACCAGGACAACAGAAAGCTTCCTCCCATCCGTCCGCTAAGTGCTTTGAAAATGAAATATAATACGTTCAACGAACAGTGAACTCCACGGTGTAGTCATTTTGTATAGATTATTTTGTTTGTTTGTTTGATTGTTGTTTAATGTCGTACTCAAGGGTATTTCACTTATATGACGACGTGCCAGCCCAATGGGTGACAGAAATCACCCTCGACACCACTGGCAACAAACAAAGACATGACGGGACAAATACAAGACAATAACAGGAAGCAATACAGACACCACAAACAGATCGGCTTCCTGTTCCCCTTTAGCTCTGAGAGCACCAGGGCAACATGAAGCTCCCTCCAACCACCCACCTTGAGCTAAATGATAATGTTAGACAAACAAAAGCTTCAACATAAAAGTTATTCTGCAAATTATCAGCTACATATTTTCTTTTCAGAATGTAGAAAAAGTTCAGTCACCTGGTTACCAAGCACCAGAGGTCGTGACCTGGAACAGTGGCGCCCCCTACCGGTCACAGTTGACAACCCAGTGTGATATGTGGAGTGTAGGTTGTGTTCTCTTGTGGATGTTGACTGGTGAAAAACTACCCACAATGCCTTCTGCTGGAGCCATGTGTGATAACTGCAAGGTATTGCAATTAACGACAATTAACACTTTTTCTTTTCAATTTGAAATCAATAATGTTGGTCACTCGCGTTCGGCATAATAGTATGGTGTGGATAAAGAGTGACTTGGTGGAGGTATTGGAGGTGATTGAAATACTCATTGACACCAGGGAACACCACTGTTATATAAGTGAAATAGCCATAAGATACTAATGCCAAAAAGTCACACAGATTTCAAATAATAAAACTCCCATACAGAATTTTCAAGATAATTAACTCTAATTTAAATACTTTATAGACGTCATTGAAATTCTTTAGTGCGCTTTGCTTCTCAAGAATGCCTGTGGATATGAGTTGATGACTGGCCGTGCAAAGTGAAAGAGATGTGTAAAGAAGTTGTTGTTGTTGGTTTGAACCTTCAGGCTGGTGTCTGGTATTCCGTTTTCTCACACTCAATCAGAATTGGGAGGCAGCTTTCTGTTGCCCTGGTGCTTTCAGAGCTTAGGGGCAACATGAAGCCGATCTGTTTGTTATGTGCTTGTATTGGGTCCTGTATTTGCTCTTTCCTGTCTTGTGTTTGTTTGTTTGTTGCCATTGGCATCAAGGATGCTGTCATGTGAGTGAAAGAACATTAAGCACACCGTTAAACTCCAATCAAACAAACAAACAGACAGACAATCTCACACTCAAATCTAATTATGGTTGCCCTTTGGCTAAGGGCAGTTTGTTTGGGGTGAAGTAATGCTGTCTTTACTTAGCACTGGGGGAAGATTAACTGTCCAAGCATTCACATTGTATGGTTGTGCGATGTCCATCATTGATGAAATACACTGCCATGACATTAGTAAAATACTCTTGAGCACGACATAAAACACCAATCAATCAATCAATCGATTGATCAAATCTGTGCTATTAGTGCTACACTCTTTATCTTCTAGGCCAACGTTTAAGGTCCTGTCTAAGTTTTGTGTCGTTATTATTTCTTATTTCCAATGATGTTTGAGATGGTTTCTTTAACTCATTAGGTAGAGTTCTGTAAGATAACGGAAAAAAAAGATAAAACAGGCCAACAGTACACACCTTGTGACTTTTACACTCACACTTGCACTAGTTTCAAAGTGTCTATAAACTTTACAAATATCCTTGCAGCTTCAATTTCAATTTCAGTAACCTTAGTTTCTGACGAACTCCATGTTTTGAATGTGTATAATTACTCTCCATAAGACAAGAAAATATTTTTATTATCTCCCTTTAATTTGATTTGTGGCCATTTAATTATCTCCCTTGAAAATAATATCTGATTTTTGACTAGGGATGAAATGTTTGCTGAATTTGTCTTCGAAGAAGTATGCCTATTATGAAAGAGAATATTTGTCAAAGAGTATGTTTGACTAAAGAACTGTATTTTAACAGAGCTTTCTGAGAGTGGCACTACTTGAGATAATATATAGTTGGAGTCAAACTTGCTGGCACTTATAGCTTAGTCTCGTAGCTCTATTCATTCGTACTTCATTAGAGCTATGCCGATAGATAATGATTTTTCTGTCGGGATTTGGCCACCTCTGCTCAAACAAGTTAACCACTTCGTTCAGCTGGTCAAGGATCTCTTGATGTTGAGCAATCTTTCTAAATAATACATCCTATTAATTTTAGCTCAATATGACCACTATGGAGGCAGATATCCAAAGCCAAAGTCCGGCATCGACAAGATTTGCTGGCACCCATCGATGTGATGGAACCTGTATTCATACTAACCTAATCCCTGTCTGTTTTCATTTGAATTAAATGAATAACGAACGTTTAGTTGTTTGGCTAACAAAGTTTTAAATAACTGATACATGCTAGATTTAATTTCTGGTACAAGTAGGATAATATGCCACAAGAATTTGCAGTTCAAACACCTGTAAATGTTTTATAATTGACAACTTTAGGTCCGTGACAATGCAGAAAAATGCCAGTACAATGTGGCTGCTTGGGAAATTATTCATAAACAATTAAAAGCCGACTGTGATGGAAAAGAAGACCTTTGCAGTCTGATTTCTAGGTAAGATTTGGCCACATCGAAACTTTGATGCAATTTTCTTCCACAATGTCCAGCTTCACCATCTCTTCATGGCTTTTTTCTATAATGATTGCCTTCCATGGCAATGCTCAGTTTCCACCACGATAATTGCTTTCCTCCTTATGCAGTCCTTCTGATTTGAGGGGAGTTATTTGTGTTAAAGCATAGGGCAGCACACCTCAAATCAGAAGGCCTGCTTCTGCCTTCTTTCCTCCACAGTGCCCATCCTCCGCAGTGTCCACTCTCCTCCACAGTGCCCACTCTCCTCTGCAGTGTCCACTCTCCTTTGCAGTGTCCACTCTCCTTTGCAGTGTCCACTCTCCTCCACAGTGCCTATGCTCCTCCACTGTGCCCACTCTCATCCACAATTCCCTCAATCTCCATCTCCTCCACAATGCCTACTATCCTCCACTGTGTCCACTCTCCTCCACAGTACTGATTCTCCTCCATAATGCCCTCTCTCCTATGCAGTGCTAATTCTCATCCACACTTCCACAATCCCTCACAGTACACACTTTCCTCCACAGTGCCCACTTTCCTACACAGTGCATATTCTCCTCCACATTGCTCTCTCTCCTCCACAATGCCCACTGTCCTCCACAATGTCCACTCTCCTCCACAGTGCCTATTCTCCTCCACAGTGCTCTCTCCTTCACAGTGCCCACTCTCCTCCGCAGTGCCTATTCTCCTCCACAGTGCTCTCTCTCCTCCACAATGCCCACTCTCCTCCACAATGCCCACTCTCCTCCACAGTGCTCTCTCTTCCCCACAATGCCCACTCTCCTCCACAATGCCCACTCTCCTCCACCATGCCCACTCTCCTCCACAATGCCCACTCTCCTCCACAATGCCCATTCTCCTCCACAATGCCCATTCTGCTCCACAATGCCCATTCTGCTCCATAGTGCCTCTTCTTTACAGTGCCCACTTTCCTCTGCACACCCACTTTCTTTTGCAACAGCCACTTGCCTCTGGAAGTCCAACTTTCCTCTGCAATATCCGCTTTCCCCCAGAATATCCAGGTTTTTCTGCAATGCTAGGTTTCCTCCAGTATGAAAAATGGCTCGGTCATCAAAGTGTCAAAATCTGTGCTAACTTTTAAATACCCTATCAATGAAACAATTCTACACACATTTATTCTGTGCAGAGAAAAAAAGAAAAGACTGTTTTAAAGGTTATTTCACTCACATGAGGGCATGGCAGCCCAGTAGGTGAAGCAAACCAACCTCGACACCACTGGCAACAAATAAAGACAAGACAGGGCAAATACTGAACAATCAGAGGACTTAATACAAAGATATCACCAGGCCTTATTTTAAAAAATAATTTGCGTAAAAAATCCACCGTTCGCGTGAAATTAAACCCACATAACCTTTTGTTCGGTTACCTTGACATAATTTGCACAATTGATAGTTTTCGTATAAACATGTAGGTGACATACATATACAGTGTAATTACGCTATAATGTGCCCGGATATACCGCGTAAACGGTTATAACTGGTGCCAATCTTTGTTTTCTGATTTTTATAAAACAACATTCACAAATAAAGTCTTAATAACCAGAAGACCAATCTCCAGGTGGGTTAAACAGTACGCGACTGTCATAATATAATGTTCTTGTTATAGTTTAGCAAATGGTAAGCTGTCTGTGTGTCTTCATCAAGACAAAGAGTTTATCCGGTCATTATCAGGGCATAGCAAGGCACATGGGGTGCAGTTAATGCAAAGTTTTAACAAAGTAAAAATAAATTATGCCAGTAGGGTTACGTTTATTGTGAACTGTCAACGCTTTCAAAACTCTGAACTGAGTAAAGCTAAAGAAGACCATAGAGCTTAACGGCGCCTTTGATTGGCTGTAGAGCCGCAGCCAGCCAACCAAGTGGCAGCTAACACAGCCCTAGGTTTTCTATTTTGCACAGTTTATTGATCTCTGTTTTACTTTTAGTTAGTAAAACAATTGGGTTTTTTCTTTTGGATTGAAGCAAAAAATGGTTCATAGTTAAATAAATTTTGATTATGGTCACTCTATAAACATAACAACTCTTTCTGGCAGCGTTTGAGAATTCTTGTGTAGCTTCATGTAGCTCAAGTTTTCACTTTGGCCATCCTGTACATGACCTTAGTTTGGGTGAACGGTTCTTGTGAATTTCGTTTGAGTAACCTCCACGTAACCTGAACAATCGTTCGCATGAAAAAATAAAGCCTGCATCACAAACAGACGAACAACATTTTTTTTCGAACAGTTTGACAGTTTAAAACTGGTTATTAATAATAAAAAGTGTTAATGATAATAGAAAAAACAAACATAGTACAGTAAATAAATAAATGTCTTCTACTTTTAATTAAGCTTATTTTAATCTTTTTTATTTTGAACAGATGTCTACAATGTTGTCTATCTCAGAGAATATCAGCATCTGAAGCTTTGCAGCATTCTTTTTTCTTCCTACAAATAGGTGGGTAAATGCCTTATTATTCTATATACATTGCAGTTGCTTCAAACTTATGGGCCCGCGGCCGTTTGATTGATCTCCGTTTTACTTTTAGTTAGTAAAACAATTGGGTTTTTTCTTTTGGATTGAAGCAAAAAATGGTTCATAGTTAAATAAAT
>JAQQZZ010136852.1:0-13416 GCA_030265115.1 Mopalia vespertina | reverse complement strand
GTTCTTATCTTCATTCATTAGAACATGGCATCACTGCAGATGATGCACAGTTACTTTATTCCAGTAGTATATAAATGTTTTGAAAGAAATTGTTCATTTTTACTGTTCCAATGGGAGCCCGGTGTTTGCTTGATTTTTAGATGCCAGTAAGGCTTTTGGCAGAGTAAATCACTGGACATTGCTAAAAAAACTTATAGATCAGAATGTTCCACTGCCTATTGTTCACCTTTTACGTTTGTGGTTTAATTCACAACTGTTGTCTGTTAAATGGGGCTCCACCTTATCCTGTACCTTTAGCGCTACAAATGGGATTCCGACAGGGTGAAATTTTATCATCTTCCCTGTTTAATGTATACTTACACGATCTTGATGTCTCGCTCTCTGAAGCTAATGTTGGTTGTAATCATGTAATGTAACTGGTACTTTTGTCAATCATTTGATATATGCCAATGACTTATGGTTGTTATGTTCCTCAGCCAAAGCTGTACAATATATGTTGAGCGTATGAGATATATGCTGAAAACCATGACATTGTTTTTGATTCGAAGAAAACTGTTTGTCTTCTTGCTAGTCCTAAGAAATATAAGAACTTTACCCCAGTAAGAACTTCTTTTTTTTAAACGTATTTGTTCAATATTTTTGTACACAGTAAGCTATTGAAGCTTATATTGCATACATTCTATGGTGAAATATATATGTTTTTTATAACTTATTCTTTGTAAAACAAGGAAAGGTATACATTTGTAACTTATGGAAGTAATAATGATAAATCATATAAGTTAATAAGATGGCGATATTCTACGTAGGCAATAATAATACAATTTGTTGTAAGGTAAATATTACATTTGCACGTTGTAAAACAAATCTAAAGCAAAGAATTTGTGATGGCAGTCCGATTCCTGCTAGCAAAGGCTATGTTCGACCGGCAAACTACGTAAATCTCCTAGTAGAAGTTATAAAACTGCACACAGCCAGAGTGATATTGGAGTTTTGTGATTGGTCGGACTCCGGTGAACCGTACAATAAATCAGTTGTGCTTACTTCACCAATATATCCACTCATGTTTAAATTTTGATAAAGTTCCTGGCGCTGTCGAATAAACAATGGACATTTTAAAAGAAAATGATCAGCGGTTTCAAATAGTGAATTACAGACGCAATTGGAACTGTCTGAAATATAATTATTAAAGAGATCATCATTGAACGAGCTACTCGCATTTCTCAACGACAAAGGATTGAAAGACGATCCCGAACGTAATATACCAGGAGGGTGGTTTTGATAAATTAAAAATACGAATAAGTTGTGGATTAACGCCGTACTTATTGTTATTTCATTCACACTTCTGCGTGCCAGCCCACTGTTACTCTTTTGAAAATATCTGGCTTTTTGTAATACACTGTTATTAATTGTAGGCTGTTTGGTGGTTCGATAAGCTTAGACTTGCTTTTCACAAAATTAATAGTTGACGTTTTTCTCTTTTTGTGGTTATAGCGGGTTTGAAATAAAACTGAAATTTTCAGGAGTAAAAGAACATAACCGTTTTTCATATTAACTTCGTGATTGTGTTATCCACATTCTATTGATCACAACATCATCGGGAGAATATTTAATTTTATTTTTTCATAATTTATTCATATTTATATCCTAGGAGATATTAATTGTTGTCGTTGTGGGCAACTGCATTAGAATCGACTCTAATACGTTGGCACACCTATATACAAATACTTTTTTTCTGCCCCAGGAATGCTTTTTAACAAAGCAGTAGCCTACTGCTGGGTTTTAAAACTCTGTAATGTTATTGTGTATATGTGCATGTCGTAAATCTTTATGTCTGCTTAACAAAAACAACACATTGCACCCTTAAGGAAAAAGTTATCAGCACATTTCTATCAAAATGTATTTTAAAACCATTTCCCGATTAAGAAATGTTTGATATTTAATTATATTAACTAAGGAAATAAGACTTAAACTTAAATTAAGAAATCATAGAAAAGGGATTTCCATGGCAAAAAAATCAACAATCTTGACTTCCCCAGGCAGTAAGCTGTTTAACAGCTCTTGTTTAGTTTTTATTTTATAAAAGCTACTCCGGGAAGATAATTACAAAATTTTTCACCAGAATACTTTTCAATCCGCTCTTTCAGGCCTCAAAGGACATTGTTATTGTAGTAAATTACTATTAATGTACCCAATGCAACGCACAGTACAATCTGTACTATACCTGTACATCAGCTGAAACGATTTGTTTGTATGATTGGAGTTTAACGTCGTACTCAAGGGAATTTCATTCATATGACGAAGGATCGTCCACTTCACACTGTTCTTTGACTAATGACGGTAAATAAAACCCGGGAGGAAACCTCGTAAAAATCACCCTTGCGATTGCCGGGGCCACATCGTGTGACTCACTCATATACCTGACGGTCGACAGACGGACTCGATCCTGTGAACAGTACATAGAAGTAGGATTAGTAAGCGCACTCGCTAACCACTAAGCCACGGCAGCGAGCCTTTAACTAAAACGCAGCAAACATTACATAACGTGTGAATGAAACCATTAATGGCTGACAGAAATTTTAGTCGTCTAATTGGAAACAAACCGCCGGCTATTATCTGGGTGATGTTGCCCTAAAGCTGTCGCAGCGTCACTTAATTGGAACCAGGACTGCAATCAGTTTTAATGTTTCTGTGAACAGCAAATAGCTTGAACTACCCCTAGGACAATGGTAGATCTCTTTGATGTTCATGGCGTTTTTGAGCAACAGAATCAAATGAACCCAATCGCTTTGCGCGGTTGTCATGCAGTTAAAATGTGTGCCAGGAATTCATCCATTTACCTTCCCGTCACCATTTTAATGCAGTTTCTTAAGCAAGCTGAATTCAAATCTTATTTACACCTTTGCACTAAGCCTTGCAAACATATTAAATGGACATTTGTAACATCGTTTGAGGGATGACAGACGTCTGCCTTCGTCCCATGTTTGATGCGTTTTACTCTAAAACATTTGAGTGATGCGTTGGCTTCGATGACGTTGATAAAGTAATCACCATTTATAAAACTTCAGGAACACTAGTATATAATAAATGAGTAAGATCTTCTTTTAAACTTCATTAATCTTTGTGTGAGACATAATTTACAGGATACTTTAACCGTATTAAGTACTTTGGCCTTCAAGAAGCGTAAGTAACCAGATCTTCACCATTACACTTTATAGAAATATTGTGTTTTGTTATAGTCTTTACATGATAGATTTAAATAAAATGATAAGAGAAATAGCTCCTGAAACCAAGTTTATCATTCTTGCCTTCACTTCAAAGTTTCTTAAGATAGTGATGTCTTTGTCTTGTAAATAAACCATCCCTCCAACCACCCGGCTTTTTAAAACCAAGCATTAGCAGACGCACGTGGTGTAAATCTCGTGGACAGGACGATGAGTGGATTATATAAAGATAGGAGTGAATAGTTTATCTGATATTATCGCCTCCTTTGTCCCAAATTAACATGGAACGTCAACACCAGGCACACATTGGAGGATACTCACCATTTGGTTGATGAATGCTTGTTGCTTATTTATAAAGTTAACATCACGACCTTACTCACTGTATGAAAATTTCTGCCCTCAAAATAGCTACATGGAAGATAATGTGTATATTTTTAAGACTTAATCTCTTTTCCGTCATGTGGATGACTTCCGGAATAATCCCGCGGTCACGATATATTACTAAATTAGCAATAACACAGCGACGTGTAACTTGGAAACTGACGCAAAGTTTCCAGACAAAAACATCCGTCATTCTATGAAGCGACCATCTATAGTCCTGGTCTCGGAATATAATTGATATTACCTGGAAATGGTTTTTGATTAGATTCCATAACGTAAGTAAGGTTGGTGTATTTAGGTTGACGTATTAAGAAAAGCATAAAATAAAAGCGAGTCTAATTAAGAGATTAAGTCGGAAAAGAACGTAAGTTATATTGAGGCACGCCGCCTTGCGTCTGCCTTAGATGTCCAAGGGTCATCCCAGGCCTATGTCAATGCCACGGAGAAAGTTATTGTGTCTGTTGCGACTCAGACTTTCCTTACGTGGCCAACTGGGGATAAAAGCCCTTCTGCTATTAACGTGAACTCATAACAAATTAAAACCACTACATCAACGCAAACTGTTACAAAAAAGCAAAACAAACAAAATAATAATAATGAATCAGAAAAAAAATTAGATAAAACCATCTGGTCCAGGGGCTCGCCCTTTCAAGGCTACAAAGGACGCCTCTCTCCAAAATCGTCAACAAGCAAATCCATTGGATCAGAGCCGGTTGCTCTGGCAAACCGCTTTGATGCTTTGGAAGGGATGGAGGTAGTCATCAGGAGGCCTGCTCCTTGTACAGCTCGCCCACCTCTGCCTTCGCGTGGGTGGCCCAATGGCAAACACTCTCAGATCAGAACACTTAGTACTAGGGAATCGCAAAAACGAAAAACTCGACATTGGTTTTGATGAATTATTGTGGATGGCTATATTTGACATAGTTTTAGACACGATGTTTGCAGTTTTTGGATTCAAGATGAAACATTTTATATTGACATTTTTTATAAAAAAAATATATGCCCTGACACTTGCACCAATACAAATGCTATGCTTTTTTTGATCGATCAGAATTAAGCATGTAACGGAATACCTAAAAATTTATTTATTTCAGACCAAACACTCTCTGGCATTTAGTACGGTGTGGAAATGGGTGGTTTTATGAAGATAATTTGTCTTATTGTGGATGGCTATATTTGACATAGATTTAGACACGATGTTTGCAGTTTTTGGAAAAATCGCTAACATCAGAACATATCGTCAATAGCGGATAAGAGATAGGTCTTCAAAGCGGCTAGCCCTCTGGTTACGGTCAGTAAGTTTAAAGAGTAGCAATGCTGTATTTACTTAGCACTGGAGGAATATTAACTTTCCAACATTATGAAATTTTTTTTACATCTTGGTTGGCCTAGCTTATTGTTGGAATACACCGCCGTTATAAACATGAAATACATTTAAGCACGGCATAAAACAACAACCAATCAATCATTAAAATCGGCGACGAGTAATCTAATATCGGATTAAATTATATAACCATTCGAGCAACAGGCTCCTGTTTACTAAACTGCCTCGATATTTGTCCTTGAACAGTTAAAATGTCGCATTGAATGGTAAACACCTAAGAAAATTCCTGAAAACATAGGCGGTCTAGCGACACTAAAAAGAAGAAATGAGAAACAAAACAAGGAATATTGTTCTAATCTTACTCGGTGGCCTTTTTCTGTACAACATTTAATGTCATGTTAATCCTTTTCAGACCAAGCACCGCGTGACGTTTGATACGGCAATTCACTGATATATTTTTTTTCAAGAAATAATTAAGCAACGTATAATTTTATAAATATAGTTAACAATGTGGAAGAAACTATTTACGTTCAAAAGTGTCTAGCCAATCCAGAAAAAAAACTTTCTCGGCCTTTAATTGTTGAAGTGTCATTTAAATGTTATTGTGTAAGACACAACAAGAAACTTCGTTAGTCAATCTTATCTAACCTGATTTATTAATTACTTGGTAGATTGATGTTTACCGCTGTTCAGGTAGCTTCTCTCAACCCACCCCCTAAACAATTCTTACGCTATAAAACACAAACATACAATGTGATGTTAAAAAATTTGTGTTCCTGCAGTGCGAAGGAAATACGTATGAATATTCTTGAAACACACTACTTTTAACGCCAGACGAACTGATCTATATTATGTGTCTAGACTCTACATTGTTAGAGTCCAATAAACCCTAGTATAGACAAAAGAGAGTCATCCAAATATTTACACGGTCACTCAAGAAAAGAATTCGTAAACAAAATTTGCTTCTATGATAGGTAACTTTGCATGGTGTATTTTGGATTGTCAACTACTTGCGTTGGTGATGAGGATATTTCAGTGCCGATACTATCTCCAGATCACCTTGTAATTTGTTGTTATGTTATATCCCAGCTTGTAAAGGTTAATTGACAAGTTACTGCCTGATAAATACGCGCTTTATGCTCATGTTTAACAAGCAAAACTGAATTATTCATATTTCATTGCTCTTTAAATAACGAAATACGTAATCATGCGATGTTGTCGAATCACCATACGGTTGTATTTGAGACAATGTCCAACGTAACTGACAAGTATTCTGTCTCAAACCCATGAGTAGTAACGCAGTATATTCAAGCTCTGCTGTGTGTTTGTTTATTATTTAGTTTGGATAAACGAATATTGTCAAGTATTGGATCTATTTCCCTAACAACAGCTAAAAGAAAATCTTCGTTCGTTTGTTTGATTGGGGTTTACCGTCGTATCCAAGAGTATTTTTCTTATATGGCGACGGGTTGTCAACTACACACTGTAAAAAAGTTTCCTAGTAAAACTAGCTCCGAGATTACCGCAGCCACATCGTTTGACTCACTTAGATACCTCATGGTTGACAGACGGATTTGAACCTGTTAACATTACATCGAAGCAAAATTAGTAGGCAGACATGCTAAACATTAAACCACGACCGCAGGGCCAATAGGAAAAAGAGAGAGCAATGTATACATGTATATATAGACGGAAAGGTCCCCGGTTCGAATCCCGGTGGAGGCAAGCAAATTTTTCTCTCTTCATTTATTCAAAATATATATAGACGGAAATGTGTCACACGCCGCTTTCTAAATCAATGAACACACATCTCTATTATTTGACATATTGAACAAACGTCTGCTGCTCGGAATCCCCAGTGAATTATCTACGTGGACGATACACTCACACTAGATACATCCATAATGCTTACTGAAATGCCGGTTATTTTCTTGCAATATACAACAATCACTGTATTTAGAATCACGGAAACACCAGTTACTTTGTTTAAAGAACAATATGTTTATAACTGAAGCAAAGATAAAGAACAAACGATTCATTTGATGCTCAGACTAGTTGCTCGAATGGTTTTGTCCTGACGCACAATCCAACTTTTTTATCCGGATATATACATGAATATGTATTGACTTGACCTAACAGAGGCTTCTAAGAGACACTATGCCGGATGGGCTGTAAATGGATAGTCGCCATTGTATTTCAAAATATAGCCTAGCTGTCTAGAAACTGGACATCGACTGAAGCGAAGCACACATTACATAACCTCTGACTGAATCTATTAATAGTTGCCTGCTAGTTTGTCTTGTAATTTATGACAAACTATAAAGCTTTTACCTAAGTGTTGTTTTCCTGAAGCTTGAGGGCACTTCTTTAAGTTTAACAGCTATTACAGTCCGGTTCAATGCTTCCATGCACTATACCGATATCATATAAGACCCTGAGGACAATACAAGGTCCTTTCTGGTCGATGGCGAGCTGTTTTGTTTGTGCTGAAGAATCAATAAAAACAGGGGTTACTACTTAGTTTGGAAGTAGGGGAGGGAAGTTTGGAATTGGACGTGGCAGTAGACTATCATATCCCAAGAGACACTTTATTCGTGAGCTATTCTGAGCATGAAATACATAGTCGTTAGCATAAAAAGGACTATAGTTATTTGCCTTTTCTCCCAATCTTGTACACAAATACCTTGTTCTGGCCAACAACCAGTTTTATTTAATTGTCTATAAGTTGTGTGGGGAGAGGGAAAGGGGAGTACGCCTTGTAATCACTACCATTAGAAGAGTTATTGTTATTTGTGAAAAAAACCCTTAAAAGTAAAAACAAAATGTGCCCTTATCAAAAATTTATTTTTATGTTATAGCACAGTCGGCAAGGTTCCAGGGCCCTGCTAGGACACGGAAGCTCTGAAATTGAGGTCGCGTTTTGGTAGTGAAACGTAATTTTACTGTCATGAACAGGACAATTTTATGTGTGCGATATCTCCTAATAAGTAAGAAAAAACCCTGTAATTTAAAAAGCCCAATAGGCAAGTTTACTGAGGCCGTATAGGCGCAGTCATAATGAAAAGCATTTTGCCTCATGCAAAAACAAAATGTAAATCTAACCACGACATGTTAGCCCAGAAATAGGACATATTCCACATTGCACAATCAATATGAATTTGAACCTATGACAAGATTTATTCCTAGTAAATAGTACCCGCTTTCACGTATGATTCTTAACTATTCTCGTTCTGGAAAGCATACTTGATGAGTTAAAATCGAGGAATTAGCTCGTCCTAGTCAAACTCCCAGAGACACGTTTCTAAATAGATCTTAATCTCGAGTTGTGTTATGGGTAACCTACAGACATCAAGAGAGAAGGTAATGACCATTGTTTCTCCTGTATGCTATAATTGGATCTTTATGAGAGGTTCACGATTTTGATATTACTGTATAAGAAGTCACTCACACTGGGCGCTAGGATGGTCATGTTGGAATACAAATGGAATCATTTCTTTTTAAACCCTTATACCTGGTTCTCAACTGAAACCCAGTTGATACAACGTTTGATGAGTTTTATTCCAATAAGCCTAATTTTCTTTACCTTTCTGTTTCGATTCCTCTTCAGAGGAACAAATTTGTGTTTTTTTAATCAATCAACTTTTGGCATGATTTCAAAAAAGTCAATAACCGAATAACCAGGAAGATGGAGATGTTCAGCTTTTGGGGATATGAGTTTTAACCTATTGAAACTCAAATGATTGTTGGCTATAATCTAATGGGGATTTTTGGTTTCACCAATATATTGTTTTAGGCACTTCTAACAAGTTATGAGGTATACTGCATTTTTCAGAATCATTATAGTTAGTCATGATTTTAACCAGGACCCAATGAAATAGGTATATAGTAATAATATATAACAATACGTGTACGTGTACAATGTACGTTTGATCTTTTCCATATGCAGTAAAAATTACTGCGACAATTTTATAGAACCATGGGAATATGTGCAAAGTTGTACGAAATTATTCCGAATCACCTGCATGTGTATGCAACTTGTTTGAGAGTAAATATATATTAGTCGTGATCTAAAACAGGGCTCAAGGAAATAGGTATACGATTATAATTTACATATATAACAATACGTTTGATCTTTCCCATATCCAGTATGTCCTTTATATTGTTGATTCCTCTTTATGCTATAATGGATCTTTGTGAGAGAGAAGTAGATATTTTAGGTTCACGATTTTGATATTCCTGTGTAAGAAGATTAACAAACTGGGCAGTAGGATGGTCATATTGGAATACATATCGAATCATTTCTTTTTTAGACCCTTTACCTGGTTCCCAATTGAAACCCAGTGGATACAACGTTTGGAGAGTTTTAATCCAAAAGCCTATCTTTCTAAACGTTTCTGTTTGGTTTTCTCTTCAGAGGGACATACTTGTGATTTTTCAATCGGCTTGATTTCACAATGATCAGGAAATCAGGAAAAGATAAATATTCAGCTTTTGGGGATATGCGTTTTAACCTTATGGAACTCAATTGATAGTTGGCACCTATCCGAAAGAGATTTTTGGTTTCACCAATATATTGTTTCAGGCAAACCACATTTTCAAAATTTTTATAGTCATAATAATATATTACAATACGTTTGATCTTCCACAAAGGCCCTAAAATGTACTGCCACAATTTGATAGAACCATGGGATTGAGGCAAAGATGTACGAAATTAATCCGAATCACCTATGCAACATGTTCGAGAGTTTGTATACATTAGCAATGATCTAAACCAGGCCCCAAATAAAATAGGTATACGATAAAAATATAGAACAATACGTTTACTCTTCCCCATAAGCATTACAATGTACGGCGACCATTTGATAGAACCATGGGAATCTGTACAAAGTTGTAAGAAATAATTCCGAATCACCTATGTAAATTGTTTGAAAGCTTGCATTAATTAGGTCCATCTCCCACAGTCGCGTTATTGAGTACTGCTGAGGTAATACACTTAGTTGATACGATGTCGTGGTAATGCAAATTCTTTCCAAAATCATTTCGTACTTAATGCCATCGGACAACGTCAACTATAGGAGTATCTCAAGTATCTCAAGCAATTGATGACGTTTCAGAAATGTTGTTACCCAAATCCACATTCCCAGGCTTGGATGTTTCGGATATATTTGTTTTTTTATTATATTCAATGGGTCAATAATAATATAGGGGTATATCAGCTGCAATACGTCGGCTGCTGGATCACTTTACTCGCGGAATTACTTATTATGGTGTTTTTCCACGGTCTTTCGCCGCAGTAAAAGAATGCTGAGCAAGAGGCTGACAAACCGTCCTAATATAATTGAAATACCTTTGAGAACGACGTTAAAAAACATATCAAACGAGCTAAGCGTGTTAGTGTGAAAATTCGGGAATTTTTTTTATATCTCACCTGTAATTTCCCATATAAGAATATGTAAACAATTCTTTTTTCTCTAACTAAATAATTTTTATTAATATTTTATTGCTTGAAAGTCCGACGTGTATTTGTTTATTGCATAGGACGGTTAAGAAGACGGTTGGGAAAAGAACAGACTTGTTTGTTGTAGGGCATGAAGTTCGAGAGCAAATAAAAGAAGCTATTTGGTGCGAGGTAAGGTAATTGCCAGTATCTTTTCATGTTTTTGCATGGAAATACCACGAAGCCATGCTAATTTGGATGACTTATTTTCGTCTCTATAGATTTAAAAAATACCACCCTCTCCACTCCGATAAAAAATTAAAGGGCACGAAAGACAACATTTGTACTTGCCAGCATATATGGAGGATTTGTGTGATTTACGGCCGTCTCTTTTGGTGTGAAGAGGAGGAGTATAAGTGGGTTCTGGATTCAGTCTGAACCGCTTTGCGTCGTTATGCGTTTCTTGTTAGAGGTTAATTGTTTGTCTATAATCTGTATCTCACCTCTGAATTTTACTAATAGGACAACGGATTGTTCTTTTTTTTACGTTTTCTAATTTAAATGCAGGTGAAAAACTTGTTTTAAAACCCGCCCCACAGACGGGAGCGTCCTTGAGAAGGATGGAGGAAATGAAGGGTCACAGATGACCACTTGATATGGTGAATGACCAATCGTCAACAACAACGTTTTGAACAAGTGATGAAATAAGCTTCTTTCAAACGGTATTAATAAGAACCATTTCAATTAATAATTCTCATAATATTAGTTCTGTATATGTTGCTACAACGATAAATTAACAATTGTCAAGTGGAATTTTCCATGATTGTAAGCTTCTTACAACATGTTCATGGATGAAGACATTATCCTGTGATCACAAGTCACCTTTTGAGGATGGATGTAGATTTTCAGTTGCCGTGATTGGCTGTTGACAAGAGAGTAGCTAAACCGTGATCACTTGGATGCTGATTATCTCTTGAAAAAACATGATTTAAAATTAAAAAAACTCGACATGAGCGGTAGGGCCTAAACGAGAGTCGACTGCGACCATATATGTCCAGTTTGTTTGGATTGCGTCGGTCTTCATGTCCGCTTCGTGCATCGAAATGCTAACTAAGCACCCACACGGGACCACTCACCTCCCACGATAATCCATCCGTTTTAATATACTGCATGATGTATAATATGTCTCAGCCGTCATTTCCTATCCAAGACTGGATTTATACATCGACTGCCTTGTGATTAACACTGTGATGAGTGACATTTCTCATACAGTGGTGCAGTCAGAACAGTAAACACTAATTGTTTTTATCTGCAGGATTTTGTTCAATGTTCTGCATAAAACAAATTTGTTCTTCAAGATAAATATTCTTGAAAAGACACTGCGATGAACCAGGGACCATATGTGTACATACGCAAAGGTTGGTAAATATCGTTAGTGTATAGTAATAAATATTTTATGACGTTTTATGAAGGCCAGGCGAACACGCAGATTGGTGTGGTGTCTCAAATCCCGAAAAAGCCACTTGAGTAAAACGAGAAGCACATATGTTACGGAACATAGCGCGATGCCTTGGAACATAATGTCTTCCAAGAACTTTCCAGGTGAGTTACACTATATTGGAATATAAACATATGTTCCTCGAAATGGCGAGGTAGCTATTAGCAGATATTGTTACCGGTCGCTCGTATTGAAGGCCACAACGTTATAGAACTTAACATACATTTTCTTTCTTGTTATCTGTCACAAGTCAGGTCGGTTGTTTAAAGATTTATTTGTCTGTTGTATGATTGCGGTTTTTGTTAGTTCTTTATGGCTTTATTTCACTTTACGGATTGCCACCATTCAAAGGGCGAACACAAAACCCCTTGACAAGGCAGAACATTCACAAGATGCAATACTAAGACACCGTTAACAGATCAGCATCGTGTTACCCCTGTGAGAGCATCAAAGGTCGAATGCTCGAAGTGCTATAAAATTTAATTCGCTATAATATAATGTCACGTCAAATTGAAAGTCTATTTCTAATCATCTATTAACGATTTAATCTGGTGTTAGCGACTAATCGACTTTGGAGCAACCTACCCCAGGGTAACAGGAAGGTACGTTAGATTAACGCTTGCGTTTTGAAGGAAAACACTATATTAAGGCGTGTCATAGCTCCGCGTATGTAAATTTATCTTATCCTATAGTTTGCCACTCCACAAGCGTTTGGAGCGGGAGTATCTTCCCGAACATTTCAACCAGGCCTTAGTTAAAACGCTTCACAATTAAATTTCCGAAGTTTAAATTGGCCGTTTATTAAAAGTCTGCGGATAGTCTGATGCAAAACACACATTATATAACCCGAATCAATCGATATTTGACTGATACTGTCCTTGTTATTACTGACAAACTGTAATGTTATGATCAAAAGGATGATTCCTTAAGGCTGACAAGACATCTTTTAAATCGAACCACCATTACAGTTTGAATGCTTCCCTATCTTAAACTACCCGGTGGGCATCCGAAATATCTTTGATGTTGATGAAGCGTTTTTTTTTTGTAGTAACAGAATAAATAAAATACTATGTTTTACAAAATGTGACGCTTATAGAATGATAACCATCTAGTTCAGAGCGTAACTATTTAAATTGCTCGTTTACCTAAATCATTGCTTCTTTCCATACAGTTGGAAAAGCTAGTTGCGGTGTTGTTTAGATTAGGTTTTGGTTATTATTCTGTGTCAATCCGTTTAATGAACAATCCCATCTAGGTTAAATCAAAATGTTCTCATAGTGTTATAGGTCTTCAATGTAATACAATTTGTCTTTTTTAAATTGTTATCTGCATTACACAAACTAGAATAAAATATTTCTAAATATACTCAGTCAAAAAAGAAACTTCACACTCATAAATTTCAAAACATTTTCTTGAAACTTAATACAAGAGATGTCATTATTATTATTAGAGTTAAATGCGTTGTCAAAGACATCATAACACACAGCAACTCCGTCGTGCACAAGCATGCAGTTCGTGCGAGCATACATCAAGGATAAAGCATGTTTCCTTGTGT
>JAQQZZ010136841.1:0-13416 GCA_030265115.1 Mopalia vespertina | reverse complement strand
CTTGGGATAAGAGGGGGGGGGAGGGCATCTTGTCAGGCCCGCAGTCATTCCACACAGCCCCCACACTGTTGCAAGAGGGGCATACTGACATTACTTGGCACTGGAGGAACATTAATTGTCCAACAGAAACAAAACACATAACATTTTATTCTTGTCGTTTAAGGCTTAATGCACTAACCACCACACAAAGTATTATAACTTGAATATCATATGATGTTTTTAAGTGTCTAAACAGAATTAATGCCAGATGTTTGTTAGACTTGAAAGTTTGGTGTCATCTTAAATAAACACCATAAAGTTGTTTTGATTTTCTTGATATTGTCATTATCTAAATCACATATGTTTTCTTATTTTAGTGCAATTTGGAATATTTCAATGGTGTTTTTGATATTGGTGTTTGTCTACACGGTTGTGGGGTGGCCACTGACATGGTGTTACAGAAATGTCTGCACAATATGGCCGCTTTTGTTGTGTGTCCTTGTTGCTATGGTAAAGTCCAGAATACCCACCTGATCACATATCCCAGAAGTCAGGAATTTAGAGATGCTCAACTCACATCCAAAGTATGTAAGAGGAGTATCAAAGCTATCAAAAAAAACAAAATGTCAAATTAGAGTAGTTTATGGAAACTCTAAACCTTGAAATGTCAAACATAATGCAGCGGTCTGGGCTGCAAAAAAATATATATATATATGTAAAAATGGCATTATTTATTGTGTTCATTTGTACAAATTAATATTTAAGTCAAACTAAATGTATATATAGTGTATAATGAAATGTTGAACACTGGTTAAGGTTAAAATTACAGTCAAAATCCATCCGGCTGCCAGGTCTTTGCACGTGAAACTGTAAACAAAAGAGCTTTACCAATATTGACCAATCAAATCTCTTTCTCGTGGACACTATCCTCTTTTCACACTATGTCACAAGACCAAGTCATCTTTTATATTACCATGTATATTTTGTACCTAGGGTATCCCTTTATTCATAGCGATAATGTGCAACCATACATGCATCCAATTCTATCCAATATTTAAAGCTGTTAATCTACAATTTCACACAGCCAAAACCTATTACTTTAGGAAAGATTTTCAATCTATTTCACAATGCCAACTTGTGTCAGATGCAGTAAAAGTGTGAGTCCTGTTACATCATGTGCAGGGGTGCCCATGCCCAAAATGGCGACTATCATTGAACTTTTTTTCATTCGGTTCGATCGTTGATTATTTTTTTATTTTTCCAATTCAATTCAGTGCTGCCATGAGTTAAATAAGGATATATAACAGAATAATACAAAATAAATAGTGATTTTTTGTTTCTAGCAAATTTTTTTGCTAATGAATTCAATATGTGGCTTCTAATTCAGCTTATCGTTTATTAATATTCCAGAGAAATTTAAATTGTTTTACTCTTTCAACTTCATTAGTACTAATATTTATAGATGGCATGTTTGTTATTAAAATCAAATTAAAATCTCAAAAACGCTCCCTGTGTTTTGTTTGTTGCTAATATTGAGATCTTACGCAATCACTCCCCCTATAATATCGATTGGTTTCTTAGATTGACCAACCACAGAGCTGCGTCTCATTTCTGATTTGTAAAAGCCGAAGATTTCCGCCGACATACCGAAATTTCCCAACTGCGTATTTTTACATGACCAACGGATACATGCACGCACCATCAACAAATACCATTCAAGTAATAAACTTTGAGTGGAATTCGATTTTCGCCGTTTACATGCGACTTACAACATTAACACAGAAGAAAATCGGACAACTTTTGTTTATTTGGCTGAATACGGTGTTTACCATGGCCACGTGTTATCTGTGTTTTTAATGGACAACTGAAACTGTGACCTTTCATGAACCCCAGTAGGCTTGACCTAATTGAACAGTAATAGTAGAGTGATTGCCTTAGATCTCAATATAGCGACAGACAAAACACAGGGAGCGTTTGGAGATCTGATTTTAATTAGATTGGTTTGTTATTTGCTATATTTGCCCCTATTTCTCTGAATTTGCAGGAGTATGTGGTTCTTGGTCATGCTGCCGATCAAACTGAATTAGGCATAGAACAAGAGGCACAAGGTAACACCAGCAAGAGTTACCTCCCTCAAACCATTGCCAACATTTTATGGATTGTGTTCAGTTAATTGACATGAATGATGTATTGTTTGTAAACTCTCTTCAATTTATTCCATAATGTTAGACTCCAAACATTGGTTTCGATCCAGATCTGTTTCTGATTTTTTTATCTCGATCAATAGTTTGTGGCATATATTGTTTGCTATGCTAAATGGAACTTAAATATTTTCAGGTTCTTTGGAAAAGTTTTGTTTTTGACTTATGATGATAATAATAAAGACATAGAAATGGATTTAAATGTTATGAAATAAGTTTTATGAAACAGCATCGGCTTACCTGGACCTGTGCCGTGAACACTTGTATGTAAATCTTGAATACGATGAATGTCACTGAAGCCTGTTAACTATTGATTTTATAAGAACAGGGCTTGAAGAAAAAAAAAGTAATTTATCATGTTATATTCTGACTTTTGGTTAAATCTAATTTTTCTTTTTCATCTTTCAGGTAGATATTGCAGTAACTTGGTGGATATGGATCGAGGTCTATTGTTTAAGAGAAATGGCTACACCACAACACTCTGTTCCCTTCAACCACTGACATGTACAACCAAGAACAATCTTCTGATTGGGGTACAACCAAGGTGACCATCTGATTGGGGTACAACCAAGAACAATCTTCTGATTGGGGTAGAACCAAGAACAATCGTCTTGGTCATGAACCATCTTATTTTCTTCCTTGAACACTTTTGGGTTAGACCGACCTATAAAACGACCACTCGACGTCCATTTTCATATCAAAATCAATCTTTTCTCAGCAGTACCACACTCACTCAAAAATGTCTTCCACGGTAATTAGGTCATGCGGATTCAACGTTATTGAGTATTCAGAGGCAGACCTTATTCTGCAGTTTTCATAGGGCTATACCTCGTATCTCTATATACTGTATAGTTTATTGGATACGAATTCGCATCTAGATCTTCAGCCGTCTCGTAAAATCATTTCTAGAAGTATGTCTATAAAATAGTCAAAATGCAATGTCAGTTAGGCGGAAACAAGTATAATTGAATCCATTCACGCCCCCAATAACTTGGTAAAAAATAAACCAAAAATATTAAAATATACTATTACCTTGATTTTTGCAGTCTTAAAAAATAATCGAAATATTAAGCTCTGCTTATGTCACCCTATGATACGATAGATCTAACGGCAAGTGACCACAACTGATCACGTATATCACAAAACACCTCGCACGTCAGAGACTAGACGCAACTCATTTGAACTAGATGGTAACAGTCGGTCGAGCGCATATGTCACTTGCCATTACTTGGAACTACTTGCGGTCAGTTGCAACTGGACGTAGAAAGTAGAACATGCGCGACTATCTGGAACTGGACAGCAACAAGTTGTCGATAGACGCAGCAGAGACGCAGACGGCTTATGTCACATTCAATGCTACGACTGATTAGTTGCCGTCGATCGTCAACTGTCCACTGGAACTGATCAGAACTAGTTCTCACTCGACGTAAATGCGACAAAAGCTAGGCTTTAATTTATCTGAATTGTGAATGAAACTAGACAAGCATCTCTGACGGATTTACATGGTTGACAAGGGGTTGAATTAAAAAGTGCCTTAGCGGTTTGAGACACCAAAAGAGTCCCGATCGCCTTCTCTTCCTTAAATCGGCCGCCATTTTGTTCTCCGCGAATCCAAGGTTTTTCTAGTCCAACATTAGATCCTTTTTTTTTATTATCCAAATGCACTTTCTCCGAGTTATAATAATACTTTCTATGGAATTAAAGATAGTCGTTTTCTTTTTATTTTTTAAAGCAGCAGTAAAATGTAAATATTAAAAGAATGAATTAAATCAAGTAATTTTCGTTCAACGCCTCCGTCTTCTTCGCTTGCAAACTGGTATAGCATCTCGCCAGTTCACGCGCTCCGCGAATGAGTTCGTGATTTCATCGGCAATTCAATGTTAAAGCTTGCTGTTACATCCCTGTATATTGTAATCCCAGGTTCAACTCGGAGATAAGGAACCCAACAGCTCGGTTTTCTCACAAGTAGGTCACGTCTCGCTTAGAGTGTGACCCAATTGACCATATATGGCTAAACCATGAACTTGTTGAAGAGTGTGTATTCGGAAGACCTCTTTTAGCTCGTCCTTGCTCCGTTTTAATTTAAAAGAGTAGGAACTGACATAAACCGTCTTTACGTCTTGTATAAACACCTGACCTATTTGTGATCGTGTCATTTTAAATTACCTTATGTCTTTATTGAAGGTTATAAAAGCTTGTTTAAATCACATTACATTGATGAAGGGACGTCTAATTCGATTGTAATCAACATGCACCAGTTTAGTCTGGCGAGTTGTTGGAGGTAGCTTCTTGCTGCCTAGCTACTGAGTTTGAACGCTTCTAATCGTGTAATTGCCCTACAGTGGAATTTCAAGTAGCCCTAAATCCTGAATTTAGTAGACTGTTACAGGTCCATATCCCCATCAATTAAATTATGTGTATTTTTTGGCATTAAGTGTGCTTCTTCAATTTGTCAATGATATATTTTACTCGCCCTTCTGCAACAAATTCTAAATCTTTTCATCCAACAAGTCAAATTTGACATCCCTGACAGCCATGTTTGTATCCCAGCAGGCAAAGCGTATCACGTGGTCTTGAGACACTTGGGAAAACATGAATATTCAATGCACCAATGCTTTCGTTTGATCAGCCGTCAAGTCAAACAGAAAGTTTGGTATGAGTTGAAAAGGCGCACGACTATAGTGCCCTGTCCTTTTGAGTTGTCATCGGCTCAGGTTGTCATCTGTTTTGAATAAGTTGTATAACGAGAAATAAATGTCCGTTCATCTAGTAGATCATGGAGAGTTGTAAGCATAAATCTTCGTTTACTACATGTATATCGAAAGCTAGGCCATTTGCATAATGGTAGATTGGCCAGAAGACCATATTCACGGAAATATGGCGACATAACAACATGTACTTGGGCCGTGATGTTCCACTTTTTTAAGCTCGCGCACAAACCCTGTATCTCTAGACTATCAGAGATACAGAACTCTGCATCTACTCGCTGCCCTCCGAGCTATAAGGGGCAACACGAAGCCAATCTGCTGTCTGGTCTTCATGTGACGTCGAGGGAGGTTTCATGCTGTCACGCCGACACGCTGTCAAATGAATGAAATAACCTTAAGTATGGCGTAAACCGTAATCATATGCTAATTCTGTCCGAAATTCGCCGGTAGACGCCATGTATTTACATCTATACGTTTTGGTTCGCAAACTTAACCATCAATTGACCAAATTTTTAATCAATTATTCCCATTGTATGTTTCCACCTATATTTTGATTCTTACAAAACAACGACAAAACTTATTTTCGACCATTTTATTACCAATTCCAGTCACATTACATTGATACATCATTTTAATTTAAATCATATCTAGTACATTTTGGGTGTTACAGAAATTGTCAAATGTAATCGACCCATAGAAAATTAGTAAAATTAAAATATTGTTATACCAACATGTTTAACAGGCTGTGGTGTTATTTCATTTTTTAATTTAGAGAGATATTTTACATCAGATTTGTTGATATATACAATAATGAAATGGGGTTATCATATCTATAGAACAGTTACTTCTTCCCTGAGTGTTGCCCATAGTTCTGGTTGTAGTGGGTATTGTAGGCACCGTGGTTGACCCCTGACTGCTGGAGGTTTTGCATGTATGGGTTCCCGTAATATTGCTGGAAGTTTTGTTGTCCACCGGCACCACACTGTGAAGCCAAGTTATTCATGGAACGGTAGATGCTGGGAATAAAACAGGATTATGTCAAAGAAATGAAAAATATGACCTACGCGTTTAAACATACATAAATAACAGGACTGCTGGCAGTTTGCTCGCGTAACCAAGCGTTTGTGGTTGATCACTTCACCACTGTTTCCGTCAGAGCCAAGGCGCAAACACCAAGCCGATCTTTGGAGGTGTATCTGTTAAGCGATTGTAGTGTCTCGTCAGTGTTTGTTGCTTGAGACATCGGCGGGGGTTTCCCTCAATTAGGCAGGCGTCATGAGAAATAACCTTGCGCACGGCATTAGATTTGTAATCCTCCTCATGTAATTACTGTTAGACAAGGCTGGGGACAGACTGTTCGACCATCTGATGGTATTATTTACTAGCGGTATATGGTGTAAGTGCTGAAGTGCTCAAACCGCTTGTTGCACAAGGCACTGTGTAAATTCTTATCACCTGGGGCCGCCCTATACGCTCTCAAAACAGGGGATGTTTATTTTAACAGATCCTTTTGTTTTAACCCGCTGATAAAATACGTGTTTGTGCCTAGGATGGCCAGAACAGAGTGACTGCAAATTAAGTCATGTCATTTGGTGCGTTTCAGCCACTGTTTAACTGGCTTTGTCGAGAAGTCCTTATGAAGATGTAGACAAGAAACGGCTATAAGAGGATTTTTTTTGGATGTTTAAAAATAAACCCTGGATATAAAGAAAGTATAGTGAGATTAGGGACGACCGTAAACTTGATCACTCTGGTCATTTTTAACCCTAAATAAATATACATATCTTTCTAACGGAATTGGCATACTAGTTTGACGTCATTCTCCACCCACCCCCCTACTTGGAGAATGCATATCAAACTTTGTGACAGCTTTGATGTTTGTTCGTGGTATTCATTGCTTACCAGTAGTCTGTGTAGCCAGTTCCTTGATAGTTGTTATAGAGAGCTTGACAGTTCTGGGGATTGTTGATCACGTTACAGAACTGTCCTCCTTGCCAGTAACAAGACTGCTGATTACCCATACCAATGAGGGACCCATAACCCTGCTGGTTGATCTGTGAGCAAGACCCACCCCCGGGGTACAAGGCACCCATTTGACATCGCTGGACATTACCTATGTAGTTCTGGCCCTGAAATAGAAATCAGTGGTGTATAACCGCTATTTTTTTACGTAAATAGTTTCAGTTTATTGAACAACGGCTTAGGTTTTATAAAGTGGAAGGTATATTGGATGTGGTAGAATGAATGAACACCAAGCTGAATGTGATAGAATGAATGAACACCAAGCTGAATGTGATAGAATGAATGAACACCAAGCTGAATGTGATACAATCAATGAACCCCAAGTTCAATGTGGTAGAATCAATTAACCTCAAGTTGGATGTCCTAGAATCTATTAATCAAATTATATGGCTGTGGTAGAATCAATGAACCCCAAGCTGAATGTGATATAATCACTGAACCCCAAGCTGTATGTGGTAGAATCAATAAAGCCCAAGCTGAATGTAATAGAATCAATGAACCTCAAGCTGTATGTGGTGGAATCCATGAACCCCAAGCTGAATGAAGTAGAATCCCTGAACCTTAAGCTAAATGTGATAGAATAAATGAACCCCAAGCTGAATGTGATATAATCAATGAAACCCAAGCTGTATGTGGTAGAATAAATGAACCCCAAGCTGAATGAAGTAGAATCCACGAACCTTAAGCTAAATGTGATAGAATCAATGAACCCCAAGCTGAATGTGATATAATCAATAAACCCCAAGCTGAATGTAGTGGAATCAATGAACACCAAGCTGAATGTGATACAATCCATGAACCCCAAGCTGAATGTAGTAGAATCAATGAACACCAAGCTGAATGTAGTAGAATCAATGAACACCAAGCTGAATGTAGTAGAATCAATGAACACCAAGCTGAATGTGATATAATCACTGAACCCCAAGCTGAATGTAGTAGAATCAATAAACACCAAGCTGAATGTGATATAATCACCGAACCCCAAGCTGAATGTGGTGGAATCCATGAACCCCAAGCTGAATGTGGTAGATTAAGCGACCCAAGGTGAATGCAGTAGAATTAATCCCCCTCCACACACCTCAAGAAAAATTGTGGAATTAATGGACCCAAGCTGAGTAAATGACCTCCCACCCCAAAAGAGTGTGGTAGAATTAATGACTTCCAAGCTGATTGTGGTAGAATTAATTACCCCAAAGTGTAAGTGAAATAATTAACGACCCTAAGCCGAATGCTTTAGAATTAATGACACCTACCTAGATGAGATGGAATTAATGACCCCAAACTAAATGACACGGAATGAATGAATTCCCAAACTAAATAGCACGGAATGAATGACTTCCCAAACTGAATGACACGGAATAAAGGATCCCTAAACTGAATGACACGGAATCAATTACTTCTCAAACTGAATGACATGGCATAAATGATCCCTAAACTAAGTGAGACGGAATTAATGAAACCCTTAACTGAATGAGACGGAATGAATGATCCCTAAACTGAATGAGACAGAATGAATGATCCATAAACTGAATGAGACAGAATGAATGACCACCCAACCTAAATGACACGGAATGAATGCGCCCCCAAACTAAATATGGCGGAATTTTGATGCACAAGTGGAATGTTGTACAATTATTGCTGAATATAGAAGACTGAGTATTCGTTAGACACTGCTACTGATAAAATTGTGTCCGGATATGTTGGTACTCTCACTAAATGAACCGGTCTAACAGGGTTAGACATATCTTACCACTTGATTGTAGGAGTTATACCATTGGTTAGATCGCTGGCAGTAAGGCTGTCCGTAACTCATGCAGTAGTTCTGGGTTGTCGGGCACCGGTTCTGCTGGTTGTAACAGCTATAGAAGCCACAGTCGCCTTGTTGGAACTGATTGTAGCAGTTCTGATTATTGTTCCATTCTAAAATAAACATGAACCATATATAATATCCAACATTCATGATCACCATCTAATTGTTGGTCTATTAATTAAACGATTAATTGAAAGGCAATGGCGAAGACTCACAGTTTACTAGTCGGTATGTTAGGTTTGTGCTAAAAATGGACACTTTTTTTTATCCTTTTAATTTAAAGTTAAAAATTTTAAATTTATGATAGTGGAAAGTTGCTTCGCAATTCCAATAACAAATAGTTAAATTGGGCCTTTAATTCAGTGTTTCAGTGAGCATATTGCAGTCCTCGACAAGGTGTTGGAGATTACTGTGCTTTTTAGAGTGGCGGAAGGAGTAACACGTGTATTACACCGACATATCTGACTGCTCAATAAAACTATAAACTTAGTCACCATTAGTGTTATAGGTAAAGTTTAGACTGAATGAACGACTAATCATTACATGGATCTTTGAGACGGTTCAGATTTTGGCAGATTCCACATTGAAAGATATATATATATATATATATTTTTACGACTTCCTAAGGTTTGGCAGAAAAGCTTTTAACTGAAATTGTTCTAAGCAAAAAAGAAGAATTAGGCAAAGATATTTTAGTTGAAAAAATGCGTTTACATTAATTCAATTTTCTAAAAGGTTCAAAGTCTTATTGGATTCTTACCAAATTGTCATTTTTGTAATCCTGAATATCGAGGTATTCCAAAAATATATCCACACTTAATTTTCCGACCGTAATACTTGTTTCAGACATGGCATCTGTTTAGATTTTATACGCGTTTATGTATATAAACAAGTCGAGTGAACTATGGGAGAGGTTTATTTTCTGACCCACGTTCCATAAAATATTTGTACCACAAAGTCGACAACTAGTAAAAATATAATTTATTATTTCGTGTTAATTAAAAGTATTATTACAATTTGGTAATCAAGGGTAAATTTCTTCAAATAATTTGGCCAAGCTGAGGTGTCTCTTGAACACTTGGATCGATTTTGTTTTTACCCCCCAAGAAACAACAATTTCGTTAAGCCTTCCATGTGAGGTAATTAAACCTGTAGAGAAAAAAAACATTTGTGAAAAGTCTGGATATTCCCGGTAACAGATATATGTGCACTTGGTGAAGATCCAATAATTATTAGTATACTCAGTGAAAACTGGTGAAGATCCAATAATTATTAGTATACTCAGTGAAAACTGGTGAAGATCCAGTAATTATTAGTATACTCAGTGAAAACTGAATTCATATCCACAGAAACGAATACATGTTTGGTGGTTTATTTCTTAGGGTGTAGCAAATAGAAAACGATCTCCGTAATATATCTCGTCGGTTGAAGCTCGGATATAAGAACATTATTAAACGTGTTGCGAACCAATGACAGAATCGTTTTGACGGCCTAGCTATGCTATCTTAAATTTAACAAATGTGGTATTTCGATGATGGACAGTTTAAATAGGCTATTAAAGATTGGCATGTAGAAATGCCGCCTATCCCTCACTTTCCAATGCACAGTTTGTGTAATAAAGTCAATAGACATTTGATCTCGAAGATTGTGGGTATTCCGATGGAAACAGGTTTATTGAGATATACCAAGAAGAGAGCCCATTCTGTCGCGATTATACCAAGAGAAGGGTCTTGTCTGTCGCGATTATACCAAGATGAGAGCCTCGTCTGACGCGAACATACCAAGAGGAGAGCCTCGTCTGTCGCGATGATACCAGGAAGAGAGCTTCGTCTGTCGCGATTATACCAAAAGGAGAGCCTCTTCTGACGCGATTATACCAAGAGGAGAACCTCGTCTGTCGCGATTATACCAAGAAGAGAGCCTTGTCTGTCGCCATTATACCAAGAGGAGAGCCTCTTCTGTCGCCATTATACCACGAGGAGAGCCTCATCTGTCGCGATTATACCAAATGGAGAGCCTCGTCTGTCGCGATTATACCAAGAGGAGAGCCTCGTCTGTCGCGATTATACCATTACTCTCCTGCACTTTGTCAACAATAAGCTCACTGGAAAACAATGACTTTGCTCAAGTTTAACTATTTGCCGTCAGAATTTCGAAGTTTTTCACTTAAAGTTTAAATGTTTAACTCTTAATTAAACGTGATTATTTTTTACTGTCCATTTTGAGTCCAATGAGTCTATCAAGACCGTACACTACTACTATTACAGTAGCACAATTAAGGTATGCCAGTGTGGTTTTCTGTTTCCTTCTTTAAATTATTAAAGGGCAAATATGCTCGTTTGATACGCCTAGGAAGGGATATAACATTTAAACATGAATTCCATAAATTCATGTGGAAAGGACGGCATTTAGGATGGGGATTAGTGAAACACATAGAAGTGACCTTTTGGGCTTAAGAATTAGACGAGTCTCGGTCATTATTCTGTGAATCCAGAATAAATATATTTCTATTTACTGTACCATTCAGTGAGGGCTAATGTCAAACACAGTTTCTATTAAAATCAGGCATAAACTTGTTCTGACACATATTATAAGAGTGAAAATTGTACCTTTCACAATTCTTTATGAGCGAACTAATAGTATATGTAGTTTCTTTCAATATTTTTTAATAAATGAGTGATTAATTGTTAAAAAAGGTTTACTTACGATTATAGTTCTGGTATGGGTTTCCATTATAACCAACGCCATAATTAATACACCCTCCACATCCACCACCACCACCGCCGCCGCCGCCGCCGCCCCCGCATTGTCCGCCTGTGCAGCCGCCAGGGTATTGACCTCCTCCGCATTGTCCTCCTTGGCAGCCATTGGGATAGCCAGTTCCTCCGCCTCCGCCACATTGTCCGCCTGTGCAACCACCAGGATAACCGCCTCCGCCTCCACCTCCACCACATTGTCCGCCTGTGCAACCACCAGGATAACCGCCTCCGCCTCCGCCACATTGTCCGCCTGTACAACCACCAGGGAAGCCACCCCCGCCCCCGCCGCACTGTCCACCAACGCAACCGCCAGGGTATTTTCCTCCGCCAGGGTATTTTCCTCCGCCACATTGCCCACCTGTACACCCACCAGGGTAAACGCCACCTCCGCCACCTCCGCCACCTCCTCCACATTGGCCTCCTACACACCCACCAGGGTAACCACCACCACCACCACCTCCACCACACTGTCCGCCGGTACATCCACCTCCGATGGGTCGCCTACATCCACTTCCCTGACACCCGTTTCCCCCCTGCCATTTCCATGCCGTTACTTGCTTCCTCTTCCAACTGGCCGCTTTGGAAGTAACGTTCTTTTTAGGCTGCCCTGTTTTGGGATTTGCGTCCTTAGAGTCCTTATCTGTAGCACACCAGGTACAGTGTAGAAAACAAGTTATGATCAATAATACAAAAACTACTGATTGACCCCGTGACTGCATGATGACTCCACACCTGAGTGTTAAACAATAGTGAAACTTATACAGATACGCAGTTGCCTATATATATATCAGGCAGCCATTTCCTCACGGTGAAAGGATGTGCGGCACCGTCTTCCCATTTCCCTAATCTCTATACTCATTTGACATTTCATGTCTCATAACTCACTTAAATTAACTCTACATTAGTTTTTGGTCTATCTTAACAAAGAACGAGAATGCTACGCTAATTAGTGTGTACAAACATTGAAATGAATCTATTAAAAAGAGGGAATGTCGAATTATTTACTCGTCGCTATTGTTAAAATAAAATAAACAATACAAATCATCTACTTCTGATTTATAATTTGACTTTATTATGATTCTTAAACCATATCGGCCTAAACTAAACATATATGATATTTTGTGAGGACAGGACTCGCGCAAGAACCACAACTTTACATCCTTTTCGTGTCATGTAACAAAGAGAATGAAGTTCCCGACTGCACCAAGTGGAGAGTGATCGCGAGCCGAGTCTAGCTCCACCATATCTTGCTCCGCTATTGGGTTGGATGATAACACAACATTCACACGCATCACTTTAGTGCCATGAAGAAAACTGGAAGTTGATACCTGTTTATGACATTGGGTATCTGTTATCAATAGAGTAGATACATTGACAAAAATTTCAGGTATAGTATTTGGGAATGTAAATTATCAGCATTATACACAAAGAGTATTTCTACAATTGTTTCTTGTCGTCAATAAGGAATGGCTATTTAAAGACATTCAGTGAAGGTAAAGCTAATGTCATGCAGTGTTTTTATTAAGGCATTTCATCATTACAAACCACATCTGACAACTTCTCTGTCCTTGAAGACTATACTCATTCATTTCGTCAAGATACTGTACCTGTCATAGATTTTAGACAAACTGTTCCTTTTATCTGGTGGAAAGGATGCATATTGGTATTTTGCGAATCCCATTAGAAAAACCTTCTCAATGAGTGTTCAATGCTACCTTTGGCCTCTAGTTTTGAGAACCAAGTTTTGTTATCACCAAGCAAAGCATGTATTTGCCACATATGTAACGTGGATATATACTAATGGAAAAAAGTAACTGTGCATCACAGAAAATGGGACAAAACAAAAGATGTTTGAAAAGCTATAAACCTAACCGTCAATAAACATTTAGCCAAGCATTTGTCATGAAATGTTATGTCACGTATCGCGCGTGGCACGT
>JAQQZZ010136830.1:0-13416 GCA_030265115.1 Mopalia vespertina | reverse complement strand
GGAAAATTAACTTTCCAACATTATGGAAACACTTCACATCTTGGTTGTGCTAATGTCAATTATTGTTGGAATACACCGCCGTCATATAAGAGAAATACCCTTAAGCACGACTTAAAACACTATACAATCAATGAATCTGTATGCCAGTCTACAACTCTATTGATTGTGGTATATTTTGTCCTCAGTTAACTAATGACTGCTCATAAAGAAGCTCTAGATCATGCCTGTCAATGAGTTTAAGTGAGTAAAGACAGAACTATGTATAACAAACCTTCTCTACACTATCGACAAAGGGATACAGGGCTCTTCGGCTAATTGCAAAACAGAAAATAAGTCGGCTTTGTGCTCAGACAGCTTCGTGTCAGGTTGCCATCAATCACAGGTTGATTTTAAACTCGAGTCAAAAGCTAAAAGACGTCTGTCTACAGGGGTGTAGGTTATCTAAATAAGGGCATAAATATGATACGATAAACTGTTAGAGACACAGAATTCTGCGTCCAGGGTGACATTATAGTCCTCGGACTTTTACAATAAAAATAGGTCCGTAAGAATGTATGCTTTGAGCATTATATAAAGTCCTTTCTTTATAAATTATAGAATAGGCTTATATCATCTACATTCTGTTTAACCTAGTTTCTTATTCAAGTAAAGTGCAAAGCTTAACATGTGAAGGCGGATGGCCAGCATATAACACACATTCAGGTGCACTATGCATAACACAGCAGATTTTCGTTCGACTAAATACACCATGTTAAGTTTTATGTACCGACAATACATAGCTCTGGACGACGTGCACATGTGGCTTGCCTTCACATTTTCACCACTGGGTCACATTTACCAGTCTTGTTCACGTTGCCCAAAGAAGATATCGCGAGATACAGATTGGGATCAATCCGTAGAGATCGACAAAATATGTCCACTTTTTACGCAACCCGCCCAATGCCAATGTTGAATATCAAGAAGCGTTTATAAGTCGTACAAGATATAAGAAAGTAGTTTACGAGGCTAAACAAACAAACGAAAGAGGAAAAATAATTCATTTTCAAGAATATCAAGTTTTCATCATACATAACCCGTTTTTTATACTCCCTGATTATTAGTAGAGTACCATGCTGGACGCATATAGAGCGAGTTCTGGACTGCCAACTCGACGCGCAAAGCAAAATTAGACAAACGTTCAGGCCGAGGCCTGACCCCAAAATTTGACAAACGTTCAGTTCGCATGTATACCAAAAGCTGTGGGACTCAATAAACTGCAGGGGCTATGTTTTGAAGCATTTCAGAAGCTCAATGGAGTAAACATTTTCAAATACGGTTTCAAATATAAAACATAAAGCATATTTTTCGCTGAGAATTAAAAACACGATGCTTGGTGAAGTAATTTGCTAAAGCTCCTAGCACAATACAAGTCAGTGTAAGAGTTTTTACAAAGATTATTCTATCTGGACTCTGCATACCACAGGTAACACGGTTTGTATTAAGTCATTCTATCCTGTACCTGCTTAATTCGTGTATCTATAACCTGAAAACCCCTGATTTTATTGAACAACGGTTATATAATATATACTCTGGGATAAAGCGACGGAGCCTTACCACAAAAAATATATGTTTAAGATATGTGCTTCTTGTTAAGAGTCAAAGCACAAACATGTATGCTTCATTGCTAATGGTGGTTGTCACGGCAAGCTAGAGGGTAAAACCCATTTTATAGCATACAGCATGATGTCGATTTCACGCTATCTCTTGAAATGCGGTGAAGCTTAAACAAACAAGCACAATTTCATCGATTTCTACTTTTTTAGTGACGAGTTGTAGTGAGTTTCTCCGATGTGTGTTGGAATAAGTTGCAGTCAGTCAGTTGCATTCACTTGAGGTAGTTCCAGACAATAGGAACGCATTGACAGACAATGTTCATGCAGTTCCACTAAAATGCAGCAATTTGAGGTGGTTCCACGTAGATCTGCAGTTCCCGGGGTCCATTATAATGTATACATGCAAACTAAAATCAATCATGTTGGAAGTAGTTTAACAATATGGTGCGCTGACGAATGTATCATGTTTTGTTATCAGAAAGCAAATGGACGAAAGCAAGGAAGTGCACTGTAATCGAAATGGGCCATATACATTTCCATGAAAATGGGGGACAGAGGTGAGCCCATGGGGAGTCCATTTATCTCCCTAAAGAACTGTAACACTATAAGTCATTTTCTCTAGTCAAGAGTTTTATTCCGAGCTACTCTACATCACAACCCTTTACAGAATAATCGTATATATATATATTTTGAATATATATATTTTGAATAAATGAAGAGAGAAAACTTTGCTTGCCTCCACCGGGATTCGAACCCGGGACCTTTCGCCTCCGGTGGATACAGAGGCAGAGTATCGAGTGTAAGTGCTGATAACATATGCTGAATGATATACTCAAGTTTTGACTATTGGTTTAACTTTGTAAAGCACCATTGGCGTATATACGGCGATTTTGTGTCTGTAAGGGTGGGTTCATATGTGCAGTATTGAGTATGTTGAATACCCCGAATATATCCTTTTTTTCACAACACTTCACCCACTTTCATTATTGACTATTGCTGTCATTTTTACTCATAACACATTGCAACATCTGATTGGTTGCGTCGAAGTTTCCACGCAACCAATCAATCGCTTGGTTATGTGCTCAATCCGTCAAGGGTTGTAATACAGAGTAGCTCGTAATAAAACTTGGCTAGCGAAGATGTCCATAAGTACACCCTTACAAAAATGCCTCTAATAGAAGCAATACAGATTATTCACCTGATGGATCGACAGACAAAATTGAGTTTTATCTTACCGTATCACTCAAACTCAATTCAAACCTTTTCTCACTCCGTAATAAACAAGAAGTCCACTGAGAATAACGTGAGCTGTATAACTACACAGAGCATGACTGTCAATTTAAATACGCCGCCATTACTTTACAGTCAGATTATCAACGCATTAGAGAATGGGTTAATGTCAATATCTCAGAATGGCGGCCTCATGTGATATAGAAGAGTATAGGCTTACACCGGTCTCATATCTCGACTGTAGGCATATTTGTGTTCGTCTTACTTTATCCAGTCAATCCTTGAAAGATTTCCTGTAAATTATGTCGAAATTGAAAGATCGAAAGATTTTTCATTCAACCAAAAAAATGCAGAATATGTTATAATAGTATTTAGATGTCCGGACACAGAAGTGATGTACTGTTTTGTATTCAGAACAATTAACATCTTGAGAAACAAAGGGTTAACGAGATGGACTCGAAAAAGGCTTAAAGGTAGTCCCAAATGGCTTTTCACATTTAAAGTGACTAAATTACATAGATAATACTAAGAACTATCTGTATACATTTATGGACGACGACGACGACACAAAAAAAAACCTATACAGCTCGAAAAAAAAATCTGGAGAATAACAAAATGTAGGTAATGTTTCTATTTGTACCAGTCACGTGGTGTAATTCCCTAGTGACGTCACTCGCGAATCGCTGAGCTGTCAGTTAGATGTTCGAATCCCAATTTCAACACAGGTATGCTGATTTTAAGGAAACTAGTTGCAAGTTGTCCAGCCTATAATGGACTATTTTCTTCTTTTTTTATATATATAAATTTTCCAGGTTTAAACCATTTGGGACTACCTTATTAACATTACATACTGTACTGTGGTAAGTCTGTGTTAAGTTCTTAAAATACATTTTCAAATGATGCTGGAGGAATAGCTTATAGGCGTTTAGGTGGCATGATACTGTTTATGGACAATCAGACGGACGGACACACACGACTGCTGCATATCTCCACTTATGTGCCGATAATAAATAGAAAATGGAATCACACATTATTATTAATTCGCTTAGTCCGTCATGTAAGACATGACGCCTCTTTAAGGATTAGGATCAGCTTTAAGGATTAGGATCAGCTTTAAGGATTAGGATCAGCTTTAAGGATTAGGATCAGCTTTAAGGTTAGGGTCAGGGTTAGTCCAAACTCAGAAATAAAAATTCACGTTTTGTTTTACATGACAGATATGCCATTAATTCTCGCACTATTTTGTTTAAAAGGGTTTTCCCCCAGAAAAGTTAACAGCCACATACAATAGAGAGCTTTCCAAAGCTGTATGGGTTTAAGGCCACCACGTACACATGGAGGTCAGCCTAACCTAGCTCACGCCGCATACAATTGAGAAAACAAACACACATGTATATATATAACAGTTGATAATATATAAAAATAAACATCGCTTCAGTTATCGGATGCTGTTTTTGAATCGGATTTAACTCACAAACATTATTACAATGGCATGTGCACTATAACCTAAATACGTATTACATATATATTATATATACCCGGTGGAGGCAAGCAAATTTTTCTCTCTTCATTTATTCAAAATATATATATCTAATAGTAGGCATGAGGTGTAAATACACATGCAAATATACAGGCAAATATACATGTAAATATACATGCAAATATACATGTAAATATACATGCAAATATACATGTAAATATACATGCAAATATACATGTAAATATACATGTAAATATACATCCAAATATACATGTAAATATACACAGGGGTTCATAGAAGTCCAGTTTAACTACCCTAAATGGGTAGTTAAGCTGGATAATAAACTCAATTTGAGACATCATTTTAACGCATCATAAAAAACTCAATTCAGACTCCATTTCTAATGTTTAAGTATGATAAAAATAAATAGTAAGTTATTAAAAAATGAAAAAAAATCAATATGACACTGAACAAAATTAATTTGTTCAGTAAAAAAGTCAATATTTGGACGTCTATGAAGCCCTGTATACATGTAAATATATATCCAAATATACATGTAAATATACATCCAAATATACCTGTAAATATACCTGTAAATATACATCCAAAGCTTTGCATCGGCCAGAGGTGAGTGGCCCCAATGGTTTGTTTGATTGATTGATTAGGATTTAACGTCCTATACTCAAGGGTATTTCATTTATATGAGCGGACGTATTGTCCACTTCTTACTGCGCCTTATACTGCGAGTCTGTGAGAAACCGAGACTCAACCTCTTAAAAATCATTCCCCGACCGATTGCCAGAGCCACATCGTGTGATTAACTCATATACCTTTAGTGGTCGACACATGGACTCGAATCTGTGGGCGGTACAACGATGTGAGTTCAGTAAGCCGACTCGCTAACCACTGAGCCACGGAAATCCGAAGTAAGCAATTACACAGTTTGCGACGTTTAAACTCTGTAGCTTTTCTGAATTGCCTTCAATGGGTACTTTTGTCGAGCGTCATATAAATACTTTTGGAACACCAAAATAAAGTGTCCGATCAAACAAAATGTCTTCCATGTTTACTTTCTGAAATACACTTTTCATGTAAGCCATAAACGTTTTCCGGCGGCTCATTTTTCCGCCCTTTAAAAGTAAATGTCATTCGACAATTTCGTGCTGCCATTCGTGCAGCTAGAGACATGGAGTCACTCTGAGTCACTATGCTATGTGATATTTAACAATTTTGACATAATTTGCTAGGATCTGCTTCCAACAAATGTAAAAATCGTTGAACATCAAAGGAGAGCGACCATATATGCATCCTTCACAATGTGTCCAGGCCTACCATGCATTTACCAAAAAGGTAGAGTTACCCTATCTAATAATCGGCAATACATGTTTACAAATCATTTCTGTACGGCCTCTGATAAAATAACCCACGTTATCGAGGATCGCCAGAATAGGTTTAACTTTTCAAAATCCTATTAAAATCCTATATCAAATGTTTCCAGTCTAAACCGTCATACAAACTGATCGTTCTAAAATATAATCGATTCTACTTCCTACGTCGAGACATTGACTCTAAGATACACCCGGGCCATCTTGTTTTGCACTTCTTTTATTTGCTGGTCTGTGGCTGATAGGTCGCCCCAAATATTGGCGGAAATTAATGCGTGATGGCCTGGCATGGCGTACGAGAGTTATCTTAGTCTCGTCCACTATAGAAACTCTCGCGAGAATACGACTGACAAACTGATATGTTCCAGACAAAATTGTTTTTAGACAGCCGGTTTAACGGCTGCAGCCTTACATTCAATATAAACAACTTAAACAAGCGCCCAAAATGACATGGTCTTATTGATTCCCTTCGCAGTTATCTTGTTCTGGCCATCCTCACAGACATCGCCATTTGTCCGCGGGATAAAACAAAGGATATATAACGGCTGATCAGTGGGCGTACGAAATGGTGGCTGGAGAGCTATATAGACAAAAATGCAGTTGAAACATCCCATTTTGTAACATGTAAAGCTTTTCAACACAGATCGCAGCTTTGGGATAGATTCCCGCCATCACAATCTTCTCCGTAAGTCACGTGGCGGAACTCTATATACTCTTCGCCATAGTGACGTAGAAACCAGCTGCTTACAAATATGTAATGGTACCAAGTGGTTCAACATATGTTCAATAAAACAAATTGTTGAGTAAAGGATCATTAAATTTGCTATAAACTTTAAAAAAGAATTGTATCAATTTGCAACTATATATACGACATCATTTCATAGTCCCGGTGTATTTACAGTTGTAATTTGCCGAACGACGACCGTGTAGGCCTACAATTTACTGTAATTCGAATTAACAAGCTAATTATCAAATTAAAAGCCAATTTTTAAATCAAAAGCTATCTTGGAATTAAAGGGAAAGACAACTGTTTTTCGACCTAAACGTATTATTTTTATTGCATATTTTCAAAGACAACCATCTTGAAAATAATGTTATATACGTTAATATTGTGTAAGTAAAGTAGTTTGAATTTGGCAAATAAGGCAAATGCAATAGAGACGGTTGTCTATGAAAATTAGTCCTATTAAATAGGCCGTCGACTTTTGATATTTATCATTTGGACATTGACAGTACCTCGACGTCCTTTGCTTCAAGTCAATTTCCGTAACGAGTTATTGCGCAAAACACTTTGCGCACCGTTAAAACAAAACTACAGAACGAATTGACATATTTACTCACTTGAAACTGCCAGGCTGTGAATTCAATGTATTTAGCAATCAATTTGTATCCCCAACATTGTATTTTTCAGTAAATTCCACAGAGTTTGAGAGTTTTAAACAGCAAAATACACAATCACATGTATATGGGATGCAAATTAGCTTGAAAACGGTGCTAGCATATGCACTGAAACGTTGCGTATGAATAAACCCAGAAGTTGAAAATCCATAAAGTCTTACTTATTATGTTATCATCCCAGCTTCTTATTGCCGCTAAAACAAGTTATGTATTTAGCAGGCAATCCCAGGTCAACGTGTTTTGTATTTTATATGACTTTGTTCTTGTAAACCACACAGAATCATCGTCTGCATAAGTGCTGACAAATCCTTCTTGGGCGTTGTTATATGCGGTACCTTTTAATTCCTACCTGCTGGATATTGTATCACGCTTACAGGTGAACCAGAGAAAAAGCACACAGCTTAAGCCATGAAGTGCCATACTGATTTATTGTTTTATGCCGGACTTGCATTTATTTTGGATCAGCTATACCAACATTATGCTTGTTCTACAACATAGTTAGCGTGTGTGTGCTGTATCCCATGGGATCAGTGGTAATAATGACGTTTGCTTATTCGCCAATCAATATTACGGTAAACATAATGTTTAAACACATCAGCGGATATTCTAACTGATGGAGGTTAATAGTTGAGTATCTTTCGGCAAAACTTAAGTCAATATATTAATATTACACTGTTCACTTTAAACATTTAAACGAACGACAAAGAAAACATCTGTACTGTTATGGCAAGCTGTTTTATCACTTCTATCCTTATTATACATATGTAGAATTCTTTTTCACATATGTAAAATAATTCATTTTATTTTACATATGTGAAAAAGATTTCCACATATGTGGAAAATAATTTCACTTATGATAAAAAGAATTTCACATATGTGAAATAAATATTTATTTTACATATGTTGAAAAGAATTTCACTTATGTGAAAAAGAATTTCACATATGTTGAAAAGATTTTCACTTATGTGAAAAAGAATTTCATATGTGTGAAATAAATATTTATTTACATATGTTGAAAAGAATTTCACTAAATTCAACATAAGTAAAAAAAATTCGACATATGTAAAATAAGCGTTTATTTTACATATGCGGAAGTCTTTTTCACTTAAGTAAAATAGAAAGGTGATTGGAACTCTTTTGTAGATGTGTAAAAAAAATGGGACTTCTCCCTCACAGAGCTTCTTTTTTGCGGCAATAAATTTGCTCCGAAACTGTAATCTGATCTAAAGCACATCCACCCTCTGCGTTTCGCAAAGCATTTGTTTTGCTCTGGTGAAGAATGAATCAGGGCTACAATATTTTTTTTATAGGTTTACAATTGCAACCGATTCCGTAGTGAGCATTAATTACTACGTCTGATCCATCGGGAAAATAAACTGATATAGAATACAATGAATATACTGAGTAAGAATAAACCCGTCGCCTGATATAATATTCACTCTTTATTTGTCACCGTTATTGGCATATTTCAGAATAGAATGTATGATTTTGTGTTTCAGACGTTGTTAGACTGTTAATATTTGCGAGTGTTAATCGCTTTGTGACTTTTGGCAGTCTGTGCTTTGCTTTGTTGTTGTTGTAATCTCGCTGGCGGGTGAACATTTCCTGATCAACTATCTCGACTTTTGGGTGTGCCTTGCTGGGGCTAAACTTTCACAGCATATGCTCTCGCTTAGCCGGCCAGTGGCATATACTCCTATCGTCTTTGCATTCGTCTTGAAAGTCTATTCAGGAGCACAAACGAAGGTTGGATACAGTCCCTTCGCCTGGGGAGAAATCGTTTTGTACATATGTAAAATAAAAGTTTATTTTACATAAGTGAGATTCTTTTTCACATATGTGAAATAGTTAGGTTTTTGTGTTTTATTTTACTTTTGAAAATAATTTTACATATGTTGAAAAGAATTTTACATATGTTGAAAAGATTTCTACATATGTAAAAAAAAAAAATTTACATATGAGAAATTCTTTTTCACATAACTGAAAATCTTTTAACATAAATAAAAAAGAATTTCACATATGTGAAAAAGAATTGTACATAAGTAAAATAAAAACAAAACTAATTCGACATATGTAGAATAAAGGTAGAAGTGATAAAACGGCTTGCCATACAGGACGGGTACGGCAAGAGGTTTGATCACTTCTGCCTTTATTCTACATGTGTCGAATTAGTTTTGTACAATTGTTTTTCACATATGTGAAATTCTTTTTCACATGTGTGGCAAATCGTTTTTTTTCACATATGTAAAATTAAGTCATTTATAATAAATGTGTGAAAAATAATTTCACATATGGGAAAAAGAGTTTTACATATATGAAAAAGAATTCAACATATTTAGATTAAAGATAGCAGTGATTAAACGGCTTGCCATAGACGGGAGGTATACACGATTTTAAATGTCAAATCTACTAGGTCATTGGGTGTGCGAACAGGTCTTCACATTCTGAACTGGGCCCAAAATAGTCGACCCTATTTTCAGATCAAATTTTCTGTAACATTTTTTGTCTGGATATAATATTTAAACTATTCTGCAACTCACGGTAAAAAATCGAAGGAACAACGTTATTAGAAAAAACCTTCATCTCATCAATTAAATTTTTATCGTGAGCAAATTAACGAGGTTACCGCTTCTATCAAAAACATGCATATGTGGGATTAAAATGGCTTTAATAAATGTTGCGGGATAATGTCTGGTACACAACCATCAAGACTAAGTGTGACAATACACTGAAGCCACAATAGAAATGGAACCAACATGTACCCAGACAAAACACAGGATATATGAAAGTGCCCCCTCTCCCTTCACAAAAAGACATCAACAACAAATCAACTCACATACGGACAGCCTATCCCATGACTGGTGATTTATCCGACTTTAATTTCATCGACGAGGATTGCTTAAGACAATAATTGTTTACGGTCTTCCCGACCCCTTGGTCCGTTGTATTTAGTCTATTATGCAGAAGAATATAAATCTGTACCATATATATGTATTTATTTTTGGAAAGCTTGGATACTCAGGATTACATATAAGTGAATGTGATGAAAATCCAATTAGTATTTCTAAAAATATTGCAAAATGAGTAAATGTCAACAGAAAAAAATAGACTGCATTTTTCATGGTTTATTTCTCGAAGTGCAATAACGATACGATTCCATAGATTAGTTGACCGAGTAGAATTGTCCTTGAACTAGTAAACGCTGCTTTTATTTTGAAATATTTATTAGAACTATCCCTGTGGATTTGTTTTGTCTTGCCCACCTTAGAAAGTCTTATAAAAATGTAAAATACAACTTTCAGTAAACATTTAATAAGTCAAGGACTAACTTCTAATAAATGAGGCACCGTTTACTAGATCGCATTGTGCTCTTTACAATGAAACATATTTGAAGTTTCTAACATGAATATTTTTTTTTAGAAATACGCCTTGGAAAACGAAGTGCCAGAAATAGGTAATTAAAGTTTCGCGACTTGATTATATGATCAAAACGAAAGTTGACGTGAGACAAAAAATGTGACTAGGTGTTCTTTGAAATGAGGCGATTTGATTGGCTGGTTAAACACCTAGTCATTTTTAAACACTCACGTCATATAGTGTGGACTAAAGACGCAATTGGCCCACCATAAGTCCCCGACACATCTATATACTCTTGTCTAATTTTAGCGAACGGAGTGCTATTGGAGACAATCGCAAACAATGTTTATACATGTACAGATTGATCAGATGGTTAACAAAGTTTGCATCAAATCCTGTCAAATAAGACGGGAGGGTAAGCTAAATATTATTATATAGCAGCTTAGTTTAAATGAACGAGAGCAATTTGTCCGCCGTCCCAGGGCTAACGTTCATACCGTCAGGTAACACCTCTGTTTTGGCGGTGTTCTTCTACACTCCAGATGTACTGTTTTGTTTATCAAGGATCAGGTAAAGTGACCCACATATTTGGGTTTATACAACGGTTTACTTTCTACAGCGTCAACACAAAGACAACGCTCTGACTGACTAGATACAACTATAGGCTACAATTGATTGGCTTACACAACATTTGTTCGCCATGTGAGTGACACGGATAATGGATGGGGACAGCACGTTGAAGATTGGAAAAGTTATTTGTACCAGGAGTTGTTTGGAATCTCAGTTTATTTCATTTATCATATTTATTACTCCTTGGAACAATGGCTCGGTAAAAGTATTGACAGTACAGCGGCTCATAAGAGACATAAATTCTTCTTTTGTTTGATGTATTCTGTATTTTTATAATTTTCTTTTACTTTCTACCCGCCCCGAAATTCTACTCGCCCCGAAATTGATTTCTAACAGCCCTGTAATTAATTTATACCTGGCCCGAAATTCAATAATAACCGCCCTGATATTGATTTCTACCTGCCTGGAATGTAATTTTCACCCGCCCCGAAATTAATCTATACACGGCCCAAAATGTTTTTTCCACACGCCCCGAAATTGATTTTTACCCGCCCCGAAATTGATTTCTACCCGCCCCGAAATTAATGTCCATACAGTTTCTTACTTTACTCTGAAAGACGTACTTGGCACCGTTAAAGAGCGAGTCGACCGATACAGTTGCATTCATGGCGTTCAGTAGGCCTGAGCCTATTGAGTAAAGCTTATGGAACTAAGTGTGTATCGTGTAAGTTTCAGGGCGCGTGATCAATGTCGGGGAGCGTGGAAATCAATATCGGGGAGCGTGGAAATGAATTTCGGGCCGGTTAAAATATAATTTTGGGGCGGGTAGAAATGAATTTCGGGGCGGGTGGAAATCAGTTTCGGGGCGGGTTCAAATGAATTTCGGTACGCGTGTCAATGAATTTCGGGGCGGGTAGATATTAGTTTCGGGGCGGATAGACATTAATTTGGGGCGGGTAGAAATTAATTCGGGGAGGGTAGAAATTAATTTCAGGGCCGGTAGATAATAAATACAAAACACAAGAAAAGAAATTCATGTCCTCTTTGAGCCGTGGTAGGATAGAGATATTTATCAATTATTTTTGCACCACAGTGTTACGGAGACATTTGATCAAAATCGTCGCCGTCTTAGCTCCACGCTTGGTCATAAACCAGGACCATTGTGTGCAGTGATTTTGTTTTATGTTGATCCACATTACACATTTTCAAAAGCCTCGTTATTTCCCGGTAAGATAGTGATGGTGTGGGTTTATCCCAAAGTTGCAGCCTGTGTTGAAAAGCTAGATGGTACTTGATGGTTACAAAATGTTACTGAGAGGCAGCTGAATGTGACGTGAATTACCCACCAACCAATCAATCACCAAAAGGAAATTATTTCCTCATTTATTAGATCGAGATATGTATTTGAGGTTGAACTTTAGCAGGAAAAGTTCGTTGATGAGACAAACTGCTCCATGGTGGAACAGAATTGTCTTCATTTACCATGATGATTGTCACGTATGGTAGTTTTACTGCCGAAGGGGCCTAGCTAGATCGAAGCGCTATGAGTAACGATAAAGACATTTTTCTGATCATTCCTAACCTATCAGATGCTAGTTCGTGTGGGCTTTAGATCCAAAACCTGTTTGCAGCCAGAACGCCAAACAATTGTAATCACAGGGTCTAAGGCGTGACAAGGCTCAAATCTACCGGGCTGGATTGAAAGTCCATTTATTATATCGTGTTTGGACTAAGCTACTCCACAGTTGTCTGGATGTATGTAAGCGAAATGCATCACGCAATGTCATGCGCCCAAGCACGCCATTAGTGATATCCATTATACTACAGACAGTTTCTTCGCCTTATATCGCATGACTGCAATCAATATCAAAGAAACATATTTCTGTCATAATTTTAAACAATAATAGACCGTTCGACTAAATGAGGTTCATCAGTTTTGAAGTGGTCCTGCGCAACGTTACTCAGTAATGGCGCATTACACGATCGATAAAAAGCACTCTTTATAAACGTTACCTAGCAAACTCTCAACGCAAGGTACGATGTCTTTAAGAAGCCTCTGTTCTCATCTATATGCTATTTACAATATCTCAATTCTCTCCAGTTAGGTTTGGAGCTATGAGGTTTTTACGAAACCTCTATTATCACTATTAAGGTGTGAAACCTCTTAGATCCCTTTTCCTACATAGAAAAGTATTTTCCTTATCTTGGCATTCGAACCTAAGGCAAACAGAGTGAGGCACCGAATCGTCAGCAGTAAATAATGTCCACCCAGACCGGTATTTTATATCACAGTTAGGTCATTATAAATTCACAGTAAGGTACGGTATGAGGTCTTCATGAATTCACAGTGAAGTACGGTATGAGGTCTTTATGAATTCACAGTGAAGTACGGTATGAGGTCATT
>JAQQZZ010136809.1:0-11944 GCA_030265115.1 Mopalia vespertina | reverse complement strand
AAGACTCAACAAACAGCATTGTGATTCCCCTTAGATGTCACCAGCACAGACACTGACAGGACAGGACGATAGCAAGACTCAACAAACAGCATTGTGATGCCCCTTAGATGTCACCAGCACAGACACTGACAGGACAGGACGATAGCAAGACTCAACAAACAGCATTGTGATGCCCCTTAGATGTCACCAGCACAGACACTGACAGGACAGGACGATAGCAAGACTCAACAAACAGCATTGTGATTCCCCTTAGATGTCACCAGCACAGACACTGACAGGACAGGACGATAGCAAGACTGGTGCATTACTGAATGCGATAGTTCAAGCAGGCAAAATTTGAACAACTTTGTGTGTGGAAGTGGTTCTTTTTTGCTTGACAGCATCAAAAAACTTGTGTGAGAAATTACACTTGATATGGCAATCTGTTTTATAATACTGCATAACTAACCTACTGGAATATTAACCAAAGTTTCATTTTGTCGAAAATATAAAAGTAATTTTTTTAAGCTAAGATTAAAATTAGTAAATAATGAAACAATCGTGATTAGTAGTCTGAATCTAAGAATAAAATTGTATAATTATTGATCAATTTAAACAATGATAGAAAAGTAGACTTTCTTATTTTATTACAGATCTTTGTGTGATATGTACAAAATCTCAATAAATTTATAATATAGGTCAATCAAGAAGATGTCAATTTGGACAGAATAGTTAAAATCATCCGTATCAAAAATCATTAATGTAATGTGTTGATGACCTCCAATTGTTTGTGATGACCTCAAACTTTGCTGAGGTCATCAATGTGTGATGACCTTGAAATTAGGAACATTTTGACCCCTGAGTTCACACACTTGTTATACTTCTACTTGCATATATATATATAACTCATATATTAATTCAAAATATATAACGCCACTTATACATTTTTCATGTGGAGAAAGATAATTTTGCTTGCTCCATTCGGCGAAATGTTCTTACAAATTAAAAAAACAAAATAGCTTACAAACCTTGTATCTCCTGTTGTATGTGAGGTCTAGATCAGATTCAGTGGACTCGATAGACATGCCTGGTTTCTTCACCATCATCTTCATATAGACCGCTTCACCTTGTCCTCCCTGAACACGGATAACCAACTCATTTCGCTTCAATTCTCCTTGACTGAAAATATCACCTGGTACTTCACGGAATTGAATTCTTACCTCAGCCTTCCTTTCATTCGTAGCTGTTAAAGAATTGAATAGCCAGCACATTAAAAAGTACAGAATGCATATTTTATTAACAGAATTTTACCACGGATCACTTTGCATATCTTAAAACTGAAATGGCAGTACTTTTGTGACAAAAGTTTTGTCAAGTGGTTGTAAGAAGTTTATTAAAATACCCATGCAACCACAAAATCAGTATTAAGCAACATCCCTGTGCAAATAAGATTCTTTATTAAAATTATACAATGTTTGGACAGTACTACCTGGGACTAGCTTCCACTGTTTTCATGTTTAGATTGTTTGATAAATGTAGAAACTTTCCATAGGAACATCTAAGAAAGTTCCTAGGGGAAGGAGATGTTCATATTAAATCTTGCAGTAAATCACAACAGAAATGGACAATGCCAGAAGTTCAGGAATTGTCTGTTAACATTCCATGAAGGAGTGATTTAGGGGGTTTTTAGCAAAGCTAAAGTTACAGGTATGACACTTTACCATACCTTTACCATAAACTAAGCCAAATGTTTTTTTCATTTAATTAAAAGTGTGGTGAAGGCAGTAAAGCAAAAACAATAATGATAACACAATTACAGTTCATGTCTTATTTCCAGCACAAACTAAAAATTTTTTAAGTAAAATAATTAGGCAAAACTCTTCAACGCTAGTCAATCATAACTCAGATATAATTTCTCACATAATATAAATGGTCATTATAATTAAATGAAAATTAAGTCAAAGAATTAAAGAATGCATGCACTTGCACAGGTAAAGAGACGGTAATACATACCTTTGCCACATTTGAGGATAAAGGGCACTCCATCCCACCTCTCATTCTTAACATACATGGCTGCACAGGCATAAGTCGGTGTAACTGATCCTGAAAACAAACACACACATTCAATATCTTCACAAATTCATCCCCGTGTTTTCTACACATTCAATATTTCAACACAGTTTCATCGCTTTCTTAATCTACACCTTCAATAACTCAACACAGTTTCATCGCTTTCTTAATCTACACATTCAATAACTCAACACAGTTTCATCACTTTGGTTATCTACAATATAGTGCTAAATATATAAAAGACAAAAAGAGCAAAAAAACTACAAACAAGAAATGGCATCTGATCTCACAAATTTCTCAACGTAAGTTGCATTACAGAAATTTCTCAAGTAAATCAGTGACAATAACATTTGCATCCTTAGATATTATTTACACATGTAACTTTATAAATTTGTGACATTGATGATTTTACCAGCAGGTACAGTGGGGTCATCAAGATAGCCTTGTTTAGCATCTCCTTCTCCCTCTGGATCACCAACGTACTGACCCAGTACCACATTCTCCATCGTGATAGGGGTTATACACTTCAACACTTTCACCTGAATATCAAACAAAGTAAAAATAAAAATGGATTTTGTTTGTTTCATTGGGGTTTAACATCCTACTCTAGGGTATTTCACTTATATGATGAAATATTGTCCACTTCACACCGTCCCTTGCCTAATTATGGTGGAAAATCAGGAGGAAACCTGGTAAAAACCACCCCAGTGCTTGCTGTAGCCACATCGTGGGACTCACTTATACACCTGAGGTTTGACAGAGTGCACTCACTATCCACTATACCATTTTTTTAAAAAGTGGAAAAAGGATCCTCCAACAAATCAATAAAAGGTGTTAAATGCACAAGGGTCAAAAACATATTTATTTTGCCTGGTATTTACAGCTGCACTCAAAGTCTCACGGGTATTTCTTTAAAGTGGGGACGATGGATTACGGAGATTTCATGGAAAACCACATCTTGGCAAAAGAACTACATGTAAATAATGCTCCTAGACGTCACCCAGGATAGACGAGATTTTATCAATCCTGCATGTAGAACACATACGGTACCTACAAGAGTAAATTATTTCCATTGGCTCATTTTAATAAATAAGTGTTTCACAGCTCAATAAATAAAAGGAGATTAACTTATTATCCCGAGTGTATGTCCCTATTTATTGTAATGGCAAAAGAACTTTAGGACTGGCTATGTGAAGAAGTGGATAAATACACAGTGGAAGGCCAATTGAGAAATAGCTAAACAATCTGAAAATCAATAACTTTCAAGAACAAGATTGTAAGCAGGTGTCATCAAGTCCGCAGAAAGGACAATTATTTTAATTAAGTGTTCATCTTGACACCAAGCTTGGCCCTGGAGTTGAGTTGATAAGCCCATCCGATGGCAGCTCAAAGCTGTTAACTTCTAAATTTGTCCAATACTTCATTAACTCTAGACCAGTGGACATTCTGTGTAGTCATTGATTATCCACTGAACAGCTACAGTACAGCAGCTGCTGGGTCTGTAGTCGTGGGTCGATTTCACAAATGCTTAAGTGATTTTGTACACTGGATTTTGTTTGATTGGGCTTTTGTCGCACTTAAGGCTAATTCTCTGGTACATGTATAGCCTCATTTCAGTCCAATGAACAGATGAGCCCACCTCTGACTGTTACACAGATTGTCAGGATGCACTATAAGCAACAGAATCAAATCAGGGGACAGAATGCCTAAGAGAAAGACTACATGTACAGCAAATAGGTTTCATCATGGGAGCCCTTTTGTTTTATTTGTTTGATTGGGGTTTAACGTCATACTGTAGGGTATTTCACTTATATGACGACGTGCCAGCCCAATGGGTGATGGAAACCACCCTCGACACCACTGGCAACAAACAAAGACAAGACGGGACAAATACAGGACAATAACAGGATGCAATACAGACACCACAAACAGATCGCATTCCTTTTACCCTTTAGCTCTGAGCACCAGGGAAACATGAAGCTCCCTCCAACCACCCACCCCCCTTTTGTTTTAATTTCTGACCTTATATAGCACCAGGAAGCTAGCACCAATTCCTCATGCTTTATAACATGTTCATATTACAGAGTTGAACTATATAACATCACAGTTACAATTACTTGAAATGAAATTCAATCCATATTTCCAACAAATATCTTAAAATTACTTCCAATGGTGTACTCATGCTAATAACAAAAATTACAAAGTTGCCAACAAATTGGACTCTATCTACAAATTTTGATTGCGTGTAACCCCATATAAAAATTGCCTCTGATTGATTGATCGACCGTGTTAAGGGGTACTTCACTTAAATGATGGTGCATGATGTGCCTTAACAGTTAATTGAGGTTTAGTTTGTTTGAAAATTAAAGTCCAATGCTAAGTAAAGACACCATGACAACACTCAAAACCTAGTCCTTCGTCAGAGGGTAAGCAAAAAAAAGCTAAAATGTAAGGAAGTCTCTGCATAAATTCAAACGGAAACGTTGAATAAAAAAAATCTTTAATATTTTAAACATGGCCTGAAAATCATGAGGGCATACTTTCGTTTTCCTAGTGTCATGTAATGGAGTCAAATTACCATTTTCTTTTAGGCAAACTAAAAAAATTACCCTCAGTTGACAAAAGAGATGGAATTAAACAGAAGATTCTGCACAGTGTGACTATGTTACGAATCAAAACCATTTTATTTTGATCAACTTTTTCATTTTACAGTTGAATCCAGCTTTTTAAGGAAACAATAAACACATACACCATCCTACAGAGGAATAAATAGGCCATTTTATTATTATCACATTGTCCTTCTGTCTTACATGTTTCTCCAACAACAAGCTCACCTTCATGTAGGTTGTCATAAAAACTACAGAAAATCAATTAAACACATTTATAAATCAAGGAACTAGCTTTTTATAGGAACCAATAAATCAATGGAGCAAGGATTATTGGTCTTGACTCTGATCAAAGTAAATCCTCTATATACACAGTATGAAAAGGAAGGCATACTGTCACATACATATGCATGAAAAATGTCAAGCATATTATAACATGGTCCATAACCAACTTCATCTATTAAAAAATTATTTATGTTAAAAAATGTTTCCCAGCCAGTTAAAAGTGTAAATTTATCTGTTGATATATGCAGAGATGCAAAGTTGCAAAAATACAAAACTTACTACATTTAAGCTATAATCTAATGTAAGTATTTTACCAATAAAGATGTTCATGCATGAAGTCTCTAATACAATAGACACCTAATTTGGAGTTACTGAAAGCTGTGTATCCTATCATACTGGTACCTTTTCATTGCGGATATCTTCAGCTTCTGTGGATGGGGGTTTTTCCATGGCAACAAGACATAATATCTGCAGCAGGTGGTTCTGCATAACATCTCTACAAAACAACACCACCCATATATTGGATTGTAAATACAAAAACAAGCCACCAGTATAAAGCAATATTCACAATAAATTCATAAACATTAACAGTTTTGAGTAGTTTCATTTTATTTTTCCATCTCCTTCGGTATATAAAAGTGAATATACTCGGCTACCATCTTTGTTTGATTGAGGGGGTCATACAATGTACTTAAGATCAATTAGACGAAATGCGCCGTTAACCGGCAAAACGTGGTTATAAATTAACTTTGTGTTTCCCTTTAGCTCTAGGAGTTCCTGAGCAAGGGAAAATATTTCTGAAAAACAAATAATTTCAAGAAAATTCCTTTCAATGGGATTTAGACAGAAAATTTCTGGTAAAGCATATAAAAATAAACTTATTTGTCAACACTGGATTTTGTCCTCACCTGATGATTCCAAACTCGTCAAAATAACCTCCTCTACCCTGAGTTCCAAATGGTTCTTTAAATGTTATCACAACAGAGGCTATACTGTCACGATTCCAGATAGGTCCAAAAATACGATTACCAAACCTACATGTACAACCAAACAGGCAGAATTGTTATACATTAATAAATAATACTTGTGTTGGGTATTTTGTATGATCTTGCTAAAAAATCTTCACATATCACGTTAAGTTACTGTCTTTACAATGTATTCGAGGACTCCATTTGATGATATGCATCAAACCATTGTATTTGTGTAATTCTCATATAACTTCTAATGTTAATGTCATGCCGATTAAGAATTTTTGTTTGTTTGGGGTTTAACACCGTACTTCAGGTTATTTCACTCATATGATGGCATACCATCCCAATGGGTGAAGGACACCACTCAGGTTGCCACTGGCAACAAACAAAGACAAGACAAGACTAGTACATCACAAACAGGCGTGTCACTCATGTGGCACCTTCTTTGAGAGCACCAGGGCAACAGGACAATCCCTCCCAACCCTCAGCTAACAATTTCTGATATTGAATACTTCATGTACACATCATGCTTATAACAATATCTATCATTGCATACTTGTACATGTATGTACATGTACCTAGAAAGTGATGGATACGACTTAATTTGTGTCTAATACATATAACATCAATACAGAAAATAGGTCGTCAGCAATCTGTACAGAAAATACAAAAATCTTCATACTCACGAGTATTTCACTTATATGATGGAGGTGTTCTCCAACAGTAATGTAACTGACACTTACACAAAGTGTTCTGCTAGGTTGACAAATAAATGCCTAATATTTCATAACTACAATCGATGGTCTGCTTAGTTAATTGCTATTACCTGATTACCATCAGATTCTGTACCATCTCTTTACCCAGGTAATGATCAATTCTGTACAATTCCTCCTCTTTGAATAAGGCAGCCAGGTGTAATGAGAGTTTATTTGAGGATTCCAGGTCACGGCCAAATGGCTTTTCAATAATTACACGGGTCCATTGGTCACTGGCAGATAAAAAAAATAAGATTTTTCTCTAAATGAATTCAACACACATTGCAATGAAATATGTTGTTTTTATGGGTTTTTTCGGCTCTTTATTTGATTGTATTTTTTTTTTATTACACAGTTATTCACTTGTTTGATGATGGTGGCTTTACTACTGACAAGAAAATCCATGCAAATCACAGCAAACTGGTAAAACTACCCTGAGTTTATCAAATCTCTGCTACATGAAAATAACATGATGCATTGATTGGTGAAATATGCCATGCTTTAGCTTTTTCACTCATATTTATGGTCATGTTCTTCAGTAGTTATACCCACACTAAGACAACAATAACTGAAATGTAAATAGTTCTGCTCTGTTCGACAATCTATATTCTTTTGAGGTATACAGTTCAACATTACACTGGTCTTCCAACCATATTTTATTCATAACAAGCGATATTTGCACAGCAATCAAAAGGAATACATCCATATTTCTAATTGATAAATATCATTTGGCACAATAATCTAACCAAGTACATAACATTGTCATATTATTTATCCGTTACTCTTGGGTTGTATATTGATTAAATTGGTCCAAATTAATAACTTCCAAAATGCATAGCATACTTAATCTGTACAATGTTGATACAAAATTGAACACCGTGGTCATTCACAAAAACCAATGTGACTACAAATTCACCACTGTCAGTTAATGGTACATCTCTTTCTAAAACATCTTGATGATTTTATACAGTCTTAACATATGTATTTATGAAAGACATTTCTTGCATCAAAGTTTCTGTGGCTAAGTCTGCAGAGTAATTTGGTACGGTCAGTAGAATGACAGGGGATTTATTTCCAAACGGAGAAATATAGATGGGTATTTGTTTCTACACTGTTATGTTTTACAGGTTATCGACTATGTAATTCAGACACATACCTTTTGGCCATACAGACAGCCTTTAAGTTGAGTGTGACCGTCTCAAATACACTGGGTGGTAAAGCCAGATAGTAAAGACGATTACAAGCCCCGATATCATCAATTGCTTTGTTAAGCTTAGAGAAATCCCCAGTGCTGTCATAGCTTCCCTGTACATATTTGTTCTGCTTGACAAATTCTGCATATTTTTTCTCCTCGGACGGTTTCACCTAAAACAAATACAGATAAAATAATTCATTGTTATCCCTCAACCAAATATGTGATGTTCTGATTGGTCAATTTGCAGGGGGTAAAAACCTGTACAGCCCATGAACTTTCTCAGGTCAGATGATTTCTCAGGTAATGTAAAACCAAACAAGGCCACATAGACTTCATATTTTGTTTCTTAGATTTAATAAAACCTATTCTATTTTTTGATTTATGGTTAACATGAACAGAGTTCAAAACATATCTGTTTTATAATCCCTGAATTTTAATGAGGATAAAATAATGGAAACATCATTTTGGTGGACTTCTTTGGCAGCGCTTGTCATCAGAGGAGCAAGGGTTTAGACAAAGGGGTGTTCACCTGTCCTTTGTACACCCTGAATTGAACAATAGCCTCATTTGGACACCTTGTTTTAAGAAACTTTAACATGCAGGAGATAGGTAAACTGTAAAAATTGGACACCCAGTTACTTAAGAAGTTAAGCAAAATGACCATTTTGGACACCATACTTTTGATTTATGGCTAAGCCCCTGTAGAGGAGGTAACTCAGAATGCAAACATACATTGTCTTTGAGGCAAAACCTTTTTTCTCTTTGTTAAAAGTGAATTAAAACACTTGACACATAATAAATTGACATTTTTTCTCAAGGTGTATGGAATTTTTGTTACCATCCTGCAAGTTCATAGGCCTCATCATCTGTGACTTGATCTAGGCGTATGACTTGGCAGGATGGTTATACAATTCAGCACACACTTGGAAAAACACTTTACTAATATTATGTGAAAAAAAACAGTAAAAAAAAGGTAAAATAACTAGAAACCAGAGACCAGCTTTATGGTTCATTTTGATTTATGTACAACTGTTACAATTTCCCTCACCATTTCATGCCTTGCTGATTCTTTTTTTCACATAAACCATGGCTGGGCCATTAAGAAACGATGGAGAAAATAAGAAAAACAGCACCTTGACTCTGAGATGAAGCTGGTAACCTCTGCACATGTCCATGTGTACTAAAGCAGAAATCATTTGATTTCGTACTCAAGCAAATTTCACTTATGCCAACCCATTGGGTGAAGCAACCCACCTTCTGCTTCACTGCCAGGCAACATTGACAAGACAATCACAAGCCGTCACACAGATCAGTTTAGTAGCTTGGAATTTTATTTTAAAGAAATACCTTCATGAACGGCTCTGCCTTTTTAAAAATATCCTGAATCTTGAGATTACTTCTGGCATATCCAAGGAAAGTAGTTTGTGTTGGGATCAGCCCATCTCTGTACAACCACCTTTAATAAAAAACATAGCATACATGTATCAGTACGTAAACTATAAGATTAAACAAAACTCGTTATCGAGTTCATTGTACACCTACACTAGAAATCATAAAATTTGACATACTTTTTTATCATTCCTATAAAATAAATTTCTTTAAAATATACCCTAAATCACCTAAAATTTCGTCCATAATATGGTTACTTTAAAAGTTATTTTAAGGACTTAGAAATGGTTTCTGGAAGGCAGATTAAACATTTTTCAGTTAGAAAACATCAGTATTTGTCAGAAAACATAAATTTGTTTCCCAGGAACCATACCTAGGTCCTTAAAATAACTTTTTAAGGAGTCATATTATGGTCGAAATTATAGGTGATTTACAGTACTAATTGGATTTCATGATTCTAGTGAAATAAACAAAAAATTATGTTTGGTTGTATGACTATTGTTTTCAGTCACTCAAAACATCTGACACTTGAACATTTATACATGTGTAGAAATTTCCTGTATCTGCTAATTCCATAGATTTATTTACAAAAAACTTTATAGTTGTTCAGACACCTTACACTCTGCAGTGTACACATGAAACAACATGTCGAATTAGCACTCACCATAATGTTGGATAAATTTTCTTCTTTGCCAAGTCACCCTAAAATATAACATCACAGAAATAATTTTAATGAAGTAAAGTTTTACATTTCAATCACGATTTATCAATTCATAGATGTTAAACATGTACATGTAACTGGACAAATAAACTGAAAGAAAAGCTCACTTCCCCATTTGCCCCAAAATCTTTACACCGATACTTAACAAAACAAGTTGAATCCCTTAAAAAAAAAAAACCTGCTTGTCAAAATGAAAATTAACAGGGTATTAAAACCCAGTCAAGCAAACCATCGTAAACATGCTCCAGGTACACAGACATATCTATAGCATAAGTACACGGATATAAACATGTACAGTCACATTAATACATTTACAACTATCAAGCAAGATTAATTAAATTGCCAGTTTTAATTTTCTCTAACGATACATGTATCAACCTGTATTTTAAATTGTGTAGTTCTCATTAGGCTCACAGTGTTCCACTTTGTTCATTCTTGTAATCATGCGACAGATATGTTTTATTATTGTCTTTAAATATGTTTTACTGGTTAAACCAATATCCACCTGTAGATCTGATCATGCAGTACATGGTGATCATTATGTCATGAACCAGGTTGTATCACATTCACTGCAACACAAAGCAGCCTAAATGTATTTATATTTAAGGTACAGAATCACATTTGCACTACATAAATTGTTTGTTTGCTTCTTTGAATGAGATTAAATAACATACATGTAACTTATATATGATAATAAGATAGATGTCCATCTACAGGTAAAAGAAATTTATGGACATTTAATAATACAATTTGAGCAATAGGACTGTGTGTAGATTTCCAGTGCTCCACACAGGAATAGACTCTGAGAGCACCTGGTCACATGGAACTTCAATCTAGTCACCCAGGTTGTTCATTTGTTTGATTGGGTTTAATGTCGTTCTGACATCATGTGTATGTAAGGCTATTTCACTCACATGACAGTCACATCCTGTCATTTACGTTGAGATCTGAATCTAAAGAGCCTGTAATAGTCCTGTGTTTTGTAGCCGTCACATATTATATACAGAGTACATATATACACTATTGCACTCAGTTTTGACCTTTAACAGTGTGGTAGAATGACAGGAAGCAAATCTATAGACAAATAAATTGATTGTTTTTTGTTCTACAAGCATTCAATTGTATTTCCGGATGCAAGATAGAAATCGTACATATGTTAAGGCTATGAAGAGCACTGAAAAGGTAATTCATCAATATTCTGTTTAAACTTGAAACAACAGGCCACATCCATGAGTAGCATACAAGTGCTCACTAGAAGCGATTATTTTCAAATTTCATGTGTTCATCAAAGATCATTTTAATATGCATTGGGCAAAATAAAGCTGTGCTTTGATATGGATTTTCTACGGAGATATTCTCATTTTATGGATGCAAGAATGAAAACCAAGTTGTCTTATCTTATTCTACATGTTTGTAGCTCTCAAGGATTTTCAGTTACTCTGACTGGAATGATTTATTTTTTACAATGCAATTAACGTTTAAACTAAAACTGAGCATTGCAAACCAAAATGTGCATTCTGTACTCTTCAGAAACTTGTGAGTGGACAAAAATCTTAATCAAGACAAGCTGTTTGCATAATTCCTATTCCTTTGTGGGAATTTTCTAAGTCAACAGTTGCTTTTTATATTTCTGTTTCACTCATATGATGGTGTACTACATGTATAGTAGCTACCTCAATACACATGGAGGTAAAAGAAAGATACATGTAGGACCTTCTGTGTCACCTGGGATTATACAGGGATATGTAACATCAAGCTTTAACCTTGAATTGCGGATGAAATAGAACTCTCTCGCAGAGCGTAGGAACTGGCAAGATGCTATACAGGTTTGTAAATGAAGAAGACAGTGTGTTGAGCAAAAATTACTTGATTTCACTCTTTAATATTTCCATTTTACAGCCGATTTCAGAAATAAAAAGACTTAAGAACATATGAATGACTACATGTATCTTTAATTCCATAGAAAGTATTAT